>JAMPIV010017621.1:25000-187161 GCA_024509875.1 Oreohelix idahoensis
ACAAGGTATTTATATAGAGAGACACACAACAACTTGGTTGTAATGTAGACACGTGCATGTCACAGCTGTTAAAGTATTTAACATCATTGTTCTTTACAAGCTTGGAAACACAACTTTGTTTTATGTTTACACGTAAAATAGTTGACTTCGAGGGAGGTTAATAATGTATACTCATCTGAACGGAGTTTTGTTGAACAAAAGCCGTCCGTTTTCTGAATGTCCAAACTCGCAAGTGTGAGCAGCTGTGCTATTTGTCTAATGCAACCACATATGGCCATCTGGATTATTTTCTCTAATTATTTTATCACAATGTGAAAAAAGATCTCTCAGAACAGCTGCATTGATTAAACATTGCTGATAATTAGCTTCTTCTTAAACACGATCTATCGAGCCGTTAGCGTTCGAACCAAATCGTCGCGAACAGCTTGTGTCTAACATAATTCATTGTGAGATCCACTACCCCATAAGAGAATCCATATTTAACTAATATATATATATATATATATATATATATATATATATATATATATATATATATATATTTATTTTTTAACCAGCGGCACTTGGGCTTTCAGCCCTTCGGCCCAATGATATGTCATTGCGAGGCTGGGGAACCTGAGGACTTTCCTTCCAACCCGCTCCTACCCATCCACAGAGGGTTTATCACAGGAGCCGTTCAGGCTATTCAGTCAAATTTCCGGCCGTAAACATTTCTTCAAACGCCGACGCCCGGGTTTGAACCATGAACACCTGGTCGCCAGAACAACGCCGAAAACATTACACCCGCGCGGCTCCCATATATATATATATATATATATATATATATATCTATATATATATATATATATATATATATATATATATATATATATATATAAAAGTGTATTTATAAATTCCTTCGCGACTTTAAAAGTTAATTTAAGCATTTAACATCTATTAGCTTTTGGAAATAATATAGCAGGTATGTCATTACATTTACAACTGGAACTATTGAGACGGTTTAATTTAATAGATTTAAATTAACACAAAATCCAGTGAAATAGAATGAATGAACTAGACCCCTGATCACTTTACACAATTATCTCTCTGTGTTTCTCACTTATTGTTAAGTTTATTTCAAAATACTTAGATATATTTTTGTAAACACTTGTTAAAACGTACTCACACAAAAAAAATCATATGCCTTTCTTTCTCTCTCTCGTTCTCTCTCTCTCCCTCTCGCTCTCTCTCTCTCTGTCTCTCTTTCTCAACTTGTCTGTGTTTCTCATCACTTTTTCTTGTTTATTTCAAAATACTTGTTAGATATTTTTTTTGGAACCATTCGTAACAGTCTGTCTAACACCTTTTCTTTCTCTCTCTCTCTCTCTCTCTCTCTCTCTCTCTCTCTCTCTCTCTCTCTCTCTCTCTCTGTCTCTCTCTCTCTCTCTCTCTCTCTCTGTCTCTCTCTGTCTCTCTCTCTCTCTCTGTCTCTCTTTCTGTCTCTCTTTCTCAACTTGTCTGTGTTTCTCATCACTTTTTCTTGTTTATTTCAACATACTTGTTAGATACTCTATTTATTTTTTGTAACCATTTGTTAAAATGTGTTTAATGCCTTTTCTTTCTCTCGTTCTCTTTCTCTTTCTCTTTCTTTCTCTCTCTCTCTCTCTCTCTCTCTCTCTCTGTCTCTCTTTCTCAACTTGTCTGTGTTTCTCATCACTTTTTCTTATTTATTTCAAAATACTTGTTAGATATTTTTTTTTGGTAACCATTCGTAACAGTCTGTCTAACGCCTTTTCTTTCTCTCGTTCTCTCTCTCTTTCTCTCTCTCTCTCACTCTCTCTCTGTCTCTCTCTGTCTCTCTTTCTGTCTCTCTTTCTCAACTTGTCTGTGTTTCTCATCACTTTTTCTTGTTTATTTCAACATACTTGTTAGATACTCTATTTATTTTTTGTAACCATTTGTTAAAATGTGTTTAATGCCTTTTCTTTCTCTCGTTCTCTTTCTCTTTCTCTCTCTCTCTGTCTCTCTCTGTCTCTCTTTCTCTCTCTCTGTCTCTCTTTCTCAACTTGTCTGTGTTTCTCATCACTTTTTCTTGTTTATTTCAAAATACTTGTTAGATATTTTTTTTTGTAACCATTCGTAACAGTCTGTCTAATGCCTTTTCTTTCTCGTCAACACATTTGTCTCATGTCACAAATAAATGTTCGCTAACAAAAAACATTCGCTTGTAACATTCTGTTCCCTTCCGGCAACAACACATCTGCCCGTATCACAAATAAATGTTCGGAATTTTATGCTGGGACGTGCCGAAACAGACATCAAATTATAAACATCTGTCACTAGGTAAATAATCAACGAGAATTACTAACGAGTTTTTGCTGTGGATCAATACTCGTACGTGCCAAACGAAAGACGAATGACCAACAGTATTGTTTGGTTTATTACCATCCGAAAAACTCTTTTTCAGAACATCTGCAGTGAGTAAACATTACTGTGACAGTTCTTAAACAATCTCTATCGATCTCGTTATCGGTACCTGATAATTTACAACCAACTGTACATGGGCGTAAACAGGTGTGTAAATACTAAGGTCGTTGAATCTCGTTATTGTCTGAAACAGATTGTGGGTACATTTCTACAAACTAAAATATATTTTTGTGTGTTAACATGATAATAAACACTCAACATATTACATTAAGTCACCCTGATTGAAACAAGTTCATATTTATATCTCCATTATTTTAAACGACAGATCAGGTCGTTGGGTCACGCACAGACTGGGTTTTTTAATCGATATCTTTCTGACACCGTGCGCGTGCGGGGCATTTTTTATTTCTCTCTCTCTCTCTTTCTCAGTTTGTCTCTCTCTCTATTTCTCTCTTTCGTTCTTTCTCTTTCTCTCTCTCTCTTTCTCTCTCTTTCTCTCTCTTTCTCTCTCTCTGTCTCTTCTCTTTCTCTCTCTCTCTCTCTCTCTCTCTCTCTCTCTCTCTCTCTCTCTCTCTCCTCTCTCATCCATGTTTAATAAAACTCAAAACACACTAGTTTTTTTTCTTTTAACGCCCTTGGTCACACACACACACACACACACACACAAACACACACACACACACACACGTTCATACTTTACTAGCTCTGCATTTAAGTTATCGTGGCCAGGCGTTTTTCCATTCTTTAACCCCTTGATTGCCGTGATGATTTCTTCCTTCCGTGGAATGTTTGTATTAACAGCTTGATCGTTTTCAGCTTGAGGAACATTGAACTGTGTCTCTGGTGGTTCCTTGTTCAGAGTTTTTCTGATATGCCTTGCCCATCTTGTTTCCTGTCCCTTTACTGTCGTGATGAACTTTCTTTGCTTATCTCTTACTATTGTAATATTGTTTTCCCGGTGGTCACATTTCTATCATATCGAGGGGATATTTCTGTCGTCTAGAGGGCATATTTCTGTCGTCTAGAGGGCATATTTCTGTCGTCTAGAGGGCATATTTCTGTCGTCTATAGGGCATATTTCTGTTGTCTAGAGGGCATATTTCTGTTGTCTAGAGGGCATATTTCTGTCGTCTAGAGGGCATATTTCTATAACCCGGCCAGGATATTTCTATCACCTCACAGGCATATTTCTATTTATTTAATGTACTATATTTCCATGGTAGCCTCCTGTTTGGCACGATTGGTAGACAATAAAAAACCTATCACCACATCCCGCACTTGTAAAATAAAATAAAAAATAAAAAATTTAAAAAAGTGAAAACCTTAAGTAGCGGATTCGAACACATGAACGCAGGAATGTTTCTGTCGTAAGAAATAAAGAGATTATGTATTGTTCGATTGTGTTTTGCCCTAGTGACGTGAACAGAAATTTACACGCGCTGTTTTGTGGGGCCATCGATCTGGTTTCTTTCGAGGGAGTAGTTGCCTACGATCCCACTTCACCTCTCAACGTCTTATATTCTCGTCACACACACACACACACACACACACACACACACACACACACACACACACAACACAACACAACACAACACAACACAACACAAACCAAATTAGTTTTTTTATTTTATATTTTCCTCTTTATTCTATAGCGCTTAGACAAAAGGGGGATTCACTAAAGAGTGTTTATAAAAAAGTCCTTCTTCTCAAATCAAGTAGTAACATAGTTGCCTGAATGGTTTGGGACAATCAATTGTTATATTCATGTTAACGATTAAAAAAAAAATCAAAAAAAAAAAAAAAAAAAAAAAAATCACAATTCCTTCCAATAAAAAGGATAAAGTTACTTCTAAATCAGCTTGGTGTTTGTAACAAGGGTACAATGTTCTGCTGAGACCACTTTTGCGTAGTGTATCTACACTTTCATGAAACACACAAAAAGCCCGTGTTATTGCTTACGAACATACACAATATTATAGAAATAATACCTTAACAAGACTATTTAAAACATTACAGATAATAAACAGTGAACGAGTCTATCAAACCAAGAAAGCTAACTTAATAACTTGTCATGTGTTAATTTAGCTTTAGACATAGAGAGAGCATAAATACTAATTGTAAGTCATTTCGATGCTAGGTATAAAATAAAATATAGAGGACTAGTATTTAACAAGAGTAACGATAACTCGTATACAACAACCTATTTGTAGCACAACACAACTAAATAAGTCCAAAATAAGGCTAACCAGATGACCGGTCGGGGTGGGACAAGCTTGGAGCAAAACAACAGCCACATGTACACACACACACACACACACACACACACACGCACACACTAAGGAACAGCAAATCGGACAGAGCATGACAGGAACACAGTTAATTTAAATATCACTAAATGAGTATCGTTATTAATCGTGATATACAATATTTAAGATGCAACTACCCCCGTGTACAGCAATATGTAATTACATTCACCCAACATCGGAGATTCCCTGTCATATTTTTGAGTAGTTGATAACTATGATATGTCCCGCTTATCTATAGATATATAGTAACTTTGTTTTTATTTTTTCATTTTTACAGATGCCTTCACGTCGTCGGAACATCCTTACTTCCATAATAAGCTACCTCCAGGCGAACGGGTCTCGGTATTGCGAAGGTTGTCGGGATGAACAACCGAACCAACTAGCCCATTCCTGTCTGACGTCATCAGATGAGGATCTAGTTAATATGCACCTAGAGGACGTCCTTCTACGGGTGGTCCCGCATGACCATCTTGTCGAGCCAACAGTAGAGTTCCTATATACAGCGTCACGCGGCTCGAGAAAACGATCAACAGGAGTAAAATCATCACCAAAAGACAGCGGCACAAGAACCCGAACCCTTCCTCTATCGCATTTTTATAAGGTTTTACCCCTCCTTTTATGAATATTCGTTGTCGTTTTTTCCTCACCCCAATACACCCATGAATCATTTTTCACATCGACCACGTCAACTATCCTTTTCAACGAATCACAACCTGGCTAACACCCGAGTTTGGTCACACGATCGATGTTCGACGAATCAAATCCTAGCTAGCTCACGCCTCAAAAAACCAGATTGAACTGGTATTCCTGCATATAAACACTTGGAAGACACTCATACTTTATTAACCCAGTGATAACGACAGATACATCTCATTCAAAATGACTGCTCCCACCAACTGGGTCTACATCAAGAGCTGTGATGAAGTGCTTAAAGATTTATTAACTTTACGGAGCGAAATCCTCGCCGAAATTACCCAACTACAGGCACCACGCACTGACACCCACCTGACCGATGTCCCTAATCTACCACCAAAGAAACCTACCACCTCCACTAACATGTTTGACGAATACACGAACTCTAGCTGTGCAATATCACCAGAACCGAGTGGGTTTCCTACCACAGACCTGACCGATGGCCCCAATCCACCACCGAAGAAGAAGAAGAAAGCTACATTCACCGAGGTCACACCACGCAAGACTCGATCTTGGAGATCTCGAAATCGCGCCAAGTTTTGACAGACTACACCCCTTAGACAATGAATACAGACAAGATACGGACCATCCTCCTGTCAGACATATTTGAACCATTACAGGTTCTCAGCTACGCCGAGCAAGACTCGATCTTGGAGATCTCGAAATCACGCCAAGTTTTGACAGACTACACCACTTAGACAATGAATACAGACGAGATACGCACCATCCTCCTGTCGGATATATTTGTTAAACGAACTGGGCTCGTTAAAGTGTTAGCTCGTGTCTACTCGACCTGTTAACTACAACGCCAGACATTTACAAGATGTAGTCACCAACGTTTGCGGGCTCTACGCCATTTATTTCATCTTGATCAAAACACGAGGTGGTACTATGCAGCGGGTCCAACTACCCTTTTCGGCTAGACAACACGCCAACGATCGATTAATTACGCGCTTAGTCAGACCCTGGCTAGCAAAACTCAACCCCACTTTGATAAACAAGGGACGAAATCAATAGACAGGTGTGTGTATTTTTCGCTATCGGGTTTCTCCCCAATACGGCCAGGTGTCATTGTTCCCACGCAATACATCGACGAATCACGTCCTGCCTAACACACGCTCGATGTTCGACGAATCAAATCCTAGCTAGGGTACGCCTAAAAAACCAGATTGAACTGGTATTCCTGCATATAAACTGAAGACACTTTATTAACACAGTAGATACACCTCGTTGAAAATGACTGCTCCCACCAACTGGGTCTACATCAAAAGAAGTGATGAAATGCTTAAGCCTTTGGCTAGTGGTCTGAAGGCTGCGTCTGTAAGTGTTTACCGAGGCCAACCTTTACTGCACGTGCGAAGATATTTTGGTGAATCCTACCTCAAATTTCCTACCAAACACGGCATTACGTTAACTCGATCCGAGTTTGACCATTTATTGACATTACAGAGCAAAATACTCGCCGAATTTGACCGATTACAGCCACCAAGCACGGCTACCTATCCTACTACTGGCACCACATTTGACCAGTACATCAACTCCAGCTGTTACCAACCAACAGAACCGAGTTTGTTTCCTACCACAGACCTGACCGATGTCCTACCCCCGAAGAAACCTACCACCTTCACTAACCTGTTTGACGAATACATGAAGTCTAGCTGTCCAGTATCACCAGACCCGAGTTGGTTTCCTACCACAGACCTGACCGATGTCCCTAATCTACCACAGAAGAAGAAGAAACCTACCAAGCGGCTGAGAGTTGTCCTTTAGTATTTGAAAAAAAAAACTATATTAACTAAAACGCCTTTTTGTTACCTATATCGTCCGTTGTATTTCGTCTAACTGTTTGTATAACTGTTTGTATAACTGTTTGTATGTCTCAATATATGTCTAAATATAACTGTTCGTATACATATCGTCTTCTTGTTATGTAAATATATATCGTCTAACGATCGTCTTCCTATTGTCTCAAAGTCTAAAAATATCCTATTGTCTAAAAGTCTAAAAATACCCTCTTCTTGTTATCTCAAGTCCGCCATCTTACCCCTCCTCTTCTTGTTATCTAAATATTATCTCTATATAAACATCGTCTTCTTGTTATGTAAATATATATCGTCTTCCTATTACCTTCTTCCTATTATCATCTTGTTATCTTAATATGCCGTCTAAATATCTAAATATACCTCTTCTTGTTATCTAAAAGTCTAAAAATACCCTCTTCTTGTTATCTCAAGTCCGCCATCTTACCCATCCTCTTCTTGTTATACCCCCCTATTATCTCTATATAAACATCGTCTTCTTGTTATGTAAATATATATCGTCTAAATATATATCTTCCTATTGTCTAAAAGTCTAAAAATACCTCTTCTTGTTATCTAAAAGTCTAAAACTACCCTCTTCTTGTTATCTCAAGTCCGCCATCTTACCCCTCCTCTTCTTGTTATATCTCCCTATTATCTCTATATAAACATCGTCTTCTTGTTATCTCAAGTCCGCCATCTTGCGCCTCCTCCTCTCCTCCTGGATGCGCTTATATAAAAGTCACGCGCCTCCTGGCGTTTTTGCTATATAAAAGTCACGCGCCTCCTGGCGTGCCTCCTGCGCGCCTCCTGAATGCTAACCGTTTTGCGCATTATATACTACTACCATCAGACGAACCTTACAGACACTAGACACCATCAGACAGTCCTTACAGACACTAGACACCATCAGACGGGCCTTACAGACACTAGACACCATCAGACGGGCCTTACAGACACTAGACACCATCAGACGGGGCTTACAGACACTAGACACCATCAGACGGGCCTTACAGACACTATACACCATCAGATGGGCCTTACAGATACTAGACACCATCAGACGGGCCTTACAGACACTAGACACCATCAGACGGACCTTACAGATACTAGACACCATCAGACGGGCCTTACAGACACTAGACACCATCAGACTCGCATTACGGGCACTAGACACCATCAGACGGGCCTTACAGACACTAGAACCATCAGACGGGCCTTACAGACACTAGACACTATCAGACAGTCTGTTAAATCGTATTTTTATTAATTGAGTTAAGTGTTAAAGACGTGTATGTACAGGTCGGATTTTTGTCACGCTAGTAAAAACGCTGTGTGTGTTGAGAGATTTTTCTTAGTCGGGGGGCTGTATGCTCAGTAATTTTTGAACACAGCTCTACTGACTAGCTGTTAGTTTGTTTTAAAAAAAAAATATGATAAGGAATCTGGTCGAAGGTTCTATGAAATAGTTTGAGGGGGAAAGGCGGATGAATTCTGCTCACATCTCAAGCTGCGAGTTTGCGCTTGAATGAATTTGGAACTGAGCTGTTTTAAGCAGCGGATTTTTTGTGACAGTACTTTGCTGGTAGAGCTTGGAAATGGCCGTTTTACCATTTCTCTAGTGTGTTCCAGTATATATTTCTTTTGTGAAAAGGGGAATTTAAGATATTTTGAAGATATGTTCAGGCCATGGATTATACCGGCCATTATAATTATCATGATTGATATTTCCTCTGATGGATATTGTTCCCATGGATGTAATAGCACTGAGAGTTGCTGATGTTATAAGAATTATGATGTTGTTCCCTTTGATGGATTTATGATGTTGGAAAGTTTGTTCCTGAGGGATATTTTTTGTAACAAGTGTACTGTGCTGAGGCCTGTGGTTTATGCAACCAATGTAATGGATATTTGATACTATGTTCTGCATCCACTTTTTCCATGGATATTTTGTACTTGATGCTTCGTGATTTGCCGTTTTCTGTAACCTGTACAGTGTGCTATTACAATGATGTTTACGTGACCGTCTCGTCAATAAACTGTGTAACGTTGCCAGGTCTTACAACATTTCCTGAATTTTACGTTGCTGTGGTGTGAGTGACTTATCATAGACACACTTAAAGAACCTATACACAATCGCGTATGTTATATTTCCATAGTCACACACCTGTCGGCCATCCGTAAGCTCGACTTATGCTGATCACCATTTATCAGCGAAAGTAATAATAACATTTATCTTCTTGATGACCCAACCAGTATCTTCCATCAAATAATCTTTAACACGGACCTTACAGACACAAGACAACATCAGACGGACCTTACAGACAGTAGACAACATCAGACGGGCCTTGCAGACGCTGGGCCACCTTTGTGATAGCACCCTGATACTTCTTGGAACGCGTCACAACTTTAAGACTTGACCAAATGACGTCAGTTAATCAGTCATCTATATGAAAAGAACCAAACATCATCGGGAGCAGAAACCATCAAACTCATTGGCAGCTAAGTAGAAACATAAAAGCTGCCAAGTGAACTATCTGTTTTCTAAAGCCACAACATCACCCAGTGATGATTACTTTTTTAAAAAGAATTATTCATTTTAAACTGTTAACCGTCTTCTTCTTCTTCTTTGATCCATAACCACCAACCGTCAAAACAGTCAGCGGCCATCACGCCTGATGGCGTCTTGTAGGGCAGCAACAAATTGATTCCACTTTGCTCGGTTGGCGGCCATCCTTAGTACAGTGCCCCAACTTTGGTTCATTCCTTGCATCTCAGCTTCCACAGTTCTCCGCCAAGTTGTTTTTGGTTGGCCTCTCTTTCGCTTTCCCTCGGGGGTCCATAGCATAGCTGTTCTTGTGATGGTATCAGGGTCCCTTCTGAGGACGTGGCCAACCCAACTCCAGCGTCTGCCAGCTATGATGGTGTGCATGTCCTCTTGGTTACTCCGAATATGTAGTTCTTGGTTGCTGATGGTGTTTGGCCAAAAGATTCGGAGAATTTTCCTTAGGCAGATTGTATGGAAGGAGGACAGTTTCGACATTTCCTTCTCTGTTACTCTCCAACATTCCGCACGATAGAGAAGCACAGAAAGTACACAGCTCTCATACAGTCTTAATTTGGTGTTTGTGCTGTACTGGGAAGACTTCCAAATGTTGTTGAGAACAGCAAAGGTTGTTCTCGCTTTATTCATTCTGTTGTTAATGTCCTTGCCTTTTCTGCCGTCAGGTGTTACTATGCATCCTAGGTAAGTAAATGTGTCTGTCTGTTCTAACTTCTGGTTCCTTACTGTTATTGGCTCAGGATTGCCCACATTTAGTGTCATGACCTCTGTCTTCTTCAAATTGATGTTCAGGCCAACCTGCTGGCCATACTTATTCAGTCTATCGGTTTTGTCTTGAATGTGTTGATGTGAATGCGCGAGTAGTGCAATGTCATCTGCATATTCCAGGTACCGGTATTCCAGTGTAGAAAACGTTGCCCATCTAATTCCTCATGGAATGCCCACTGTTGTCTGGTGCATCACCCAATCTATGGCTGTCAAAAATAATGTTGTTGATAAGGGGCATCACTGTCGTACTTCTGTTTTCACTTCGAAAGTTACATTACTCGATCCAACACTGCACGTAACGTTATATTAGAGGCTTTTTATGATGGAAACAATGCAGCTGGGAATTCCATAAGCCCTCAAAATTTTCCATAGGCTGTTCCTGTGTATGCTGTCGAAAGCCTTTTCAAAATCATCAAAGTTAATGTACAGCTGTCTCTGCCATTCTGAGCACTGCTCTATAATGTTCCTGAGGGTAAATATATGATCTGTACATCTTCTGTTCTTTCTGAAGCCCGCTTTTTCTTTCTTCAGTTTATGGTCAATTGCTTTTGAAATTCTCTGGATGATTATCATGCCTAGTATTTTGCTGGGAACTGAGAGGAGGGTAATTCCTCTCCAGTTGTTGCAGTCTGCATGGTCGCCCTTCTTGGGCAATTTGACAATTATTCCTTTACTCCACACTGTTGGTGTTGTCTCAGTTTCCCAGACTTGTGCAAATAGTGGTTCTAATAGTTCTGCTGCTAGTTTAGGGTCTGTCTTGAATAGCTCAGCATTTAGATTTTCGTGACCAGGCGCTTTTCCATTTTTTAGCCCTTTGATAGCTGTGATGATTTCTTCTTTTCGTGGAATGTCTGTTTTTACGTCTAAGTCACTTTCAGCCTCAGGAACATTCAGCTGAGTCTCTGGTGGTTCCTTATTCAGTGTTTCTCTGAAGTGCTCTGCCCATCTTGTTTCCTGCCCCTGTGCTGTGGTGATGAGATTTCCTTGCTTGTCTCTTACTAACGTTATGTTGTTTGCACCTCGTTTTCCACTGATAGCTTTAGTTATTTTATAAACTGTGCTTTGTTCATTTCTCAGTGCTGCCTCTTCTGCCTGTCTTGCAAGGTCATCCAGAAATGTCCTTTTGTTAGCACGGGTTTGACGTTTTACTTCCTTGTCCAGCTGACTGTACTGTTCACTATATATTGCCTTTTACCTGGGAGACTGAGCTTTTGTTTTATTTCTTTTCATTTCCTTTCTCTTCGCTATGGTGTTTAGCGTTTCTGGTGTTATCCAGTCTTGGCTCTTTCTTTCCTGGAATCCCAAGCATGACTTGCTGCTTTCTTTGTATATTGTTGAGATGGTGTTGAATTTCTGGTCGACATCATCTGTCTCTGTTCTTTCCTGGCTTTTGGTAATCAGATATCGTCTCTTTACGTCGACCACGAACGCTTTTCTAGTGAGGGGGTCCTTAAATTTCGTGATGTTATATCTTTTCTGTTTGACTGCAACTGGTCCAGCAGCTCTGAGCTTCACCTTCAGTCTTGCTACTACAAGGTGATGATCACTTCCCACATCTGCGCCTCTTCTTACTTTCACGTCTTGTAGTGCATGTCTCCATCTGCCACTGATCATTATGTGATCTATCTGGTTTCTGTCTCGTCCGTTTGGTGTTAACTTGTGCACTTCTTTGTGTTGAAAAAGTGTTCCTCCAATGACCAGGTTGTTAATACTGCAGAAGCTTATTAATTTGTCCCCATTCTCATTTACTGTTCCACTGCCGCATTTCCCCATTGTCGTAGATTTTTGATACGGGAATTAAGACTTGGGTTGGTCCCTTCTGAATAGATTAGAATAAGTGATAGCCACAGTGAGAGATAATAATAGAAATAGATTTCCACGAGTGAGATGGTAGAAACTAATAGAGGCTGTCCCTGAAATCGAGAATCTTCTCTCTTTCAGCCTATCTTCTACAACAGATCTAGAGGAGTCAGACAGTCTATAAAATATATATTGAATATATATATATATATATATATATATATATATATATATATATATATATATATATATATATATATATATATATATATATACATACATATATATATATATATATATATATATATATATATATATATATATACCACTCACGTGCGCACACACACACAAGTGACGACAGTTAGACGCACAGACGTGGAAAAACTATAACAATGATTATATAGATATTTTGGAACGAGCTGACCGACACGCTGATTAAGTTTAAGTGAATTTTTAATTATCATCAGAAAAATTCCATCACAACACATAACAATTACATCAAGCATATACAAATAGTCATAAAGTCAATGAATTGCTACAAGAATGATAGACCCATAGGTATGATCTTTTCCCTCAATGTATAGCCCACATTCCTGTTAGAAGAAAAGTGATAGCCCCAAAGAGTCACAGATACATATGCTATAGTCTAAGATTTCCCTTTAAAGGCATGAAGAGACTTTGATACTCTAATCTATCCTAAGGAAAATATTGTTAGCAACTAAAACTTGCATAAAGAAATTTAAGACAGCAAAATGTGTGCCAAAAATACAACCATAAAGGAATCACTCAGTCCTGCATTCACTCTATTCAGTCAGCCGTGATCACTAGCTTGCATACGTACTTACAGCTTTGGTAGCAACGTCTGGAAAACAATTTTTAGGACATGTACATACAGAATCTCCAAGGTAGTCTTGGCCAAGGGAACCCCAGCTCCACAAAAATAGGTTGAATTCCCTACTTCAGGGAACGTTTCCTTGGTTATTCTTATTTTAGGATATCTGTTTCTGTCACATTAAAATTGTCCAGGCACGAACGTTAATAGCGAGCAAAGTGTCAATAGCTTAGATTTCTAGTAACTAAGAATGTCAGGTCGGTGCCTTCTCTCAGTATAGGACTTTATTTGGTCACACCACACTTAGTCGGAACTCCGTCGGAATGTTACTGATAGTAATATTGTACTTGCCACAAGGGCTGGACTGTACTTGAGGTTCTCTCAGGAAGAATTAAATCTGGCACGATAGGCCCGTTACTTCATTTAATCTTAAAGTTCATGTAATGGGTGCTCTGTCGTTCTGGCTGCCAACGCAATGCCAGACAGGTTTTACTTTATACACCCTTGTCTTTAAGAAAAAAATGTTTATGTTCTTCACAGATATTTCTCAGTACTAAAACGCTGGTAGAGTTGGGCTACCCCAGTTTCACTGAATAAAGAGAAAACAACATATAATACTTATACATATTATTCCTCGGTTATAACTTACATTATAAACTGCAAGCGTAGAGCTTGTCTTATCGTTTAAATCTCCCCTGAATTAAGTTATATATTCATAAAATCAGTCATCATGAATTAGAAATACATACGCATTTCGTCAATACTCAATGATATATCAGTGCAGTTATAAGTTAGTTTAAAATATTCTCGACTGATTATTAGCAGTTTAATTAAATTCCTTTACAGCTGCATGAGTTTAAGCTAGAAATTATAGTTTATGCTGCTTTCCACTGTAACATGTCGACTAGAGAATATAACAGACTTATAAATTAATTTCTTCTGCACAGAAATTTAACTAGTAAAATTAAATAAGCGGTTTATCACTGAATCACTCAACACTACTAAATATATAATATATTTACCTCCAGACAGAACTACAAGCGATCGCACAAACTTAGAATTATTCACTCATATAGTTAGTCTAGAAGCTCGGCAAAATGTCGAGTCAAACTAAGAACTTCGCTATGCAAGCTTATTTCCTTAGCACGAGCAACCTGTCTACTGCAAAATTTGGAGAACTGAATGAAATCAAGTTTAAACTACTGGGTAGATAAATGAAACAGACAAAGGATCCCACGCTATTACGAAAACCCGAAATAGCGCCGCTCTCTCTCTCTCATAACACTTCATTAACTTAGACGCTGGCCATAACTGCCAAAACGCGTCTTCACACCTACTACGACATGTCTCATTACTGAGCGCTTGCAGGTTGGCGCCTTCCACACCTCACGCCGAGAAACTAGCCGAAGAAAAACTCGTGTCAGATGAAAATGTAGACAAATGTCTGCTCTCTATGTCTGACCAGACGAATTCTCACACTATTTCGTTCACATCCAGGGACTGACATATTACGCAATAAAATGCGTTACTAGTATGAGAAAAGAAACGGTAAAAGTCAGAATGGGAAAGTTATATTTTGTCGCAAACGAGCGAATGCGAAAAACAGGAAAAGGATAAAAGAGCGATAATAAAGTAGAGAACACGGGTAGAAAAGAAAAGAATATAGAAAATTAATTGATCATAAGTCTCTATGCGACACCCATTACTCTTTCGTTATAATTATTGTGAGTTCCAACTGTCGCATTTAGGTCTCCCATTACTATAATAAGCTCGTATCTGGGTACAGCTTCTATTTCCTTTTGTACCTATTGATAGAACTCGTCCTTGATCTCTTTATCGCTGTCGTTTGTTGGTGCATAGCATTGTATAATTGTGGTGTTGGTGAATCTCCCTCTCAGTCTTGCTCTTATTAGTCTGTTGTTAATGGGTTTCCATTCCAGTAAAGACCTTTCCATTCCTTTCTTCGGGATAATGGCTACACCTTTGTTGTACTGACCATCCTCTTTACCAGAATAAAGTACTGTTTTCCCTGTAGCTGTTTTTATTCTCCCCATCCCTGTCCGTCTGCTCTCGCTTATTCCCAGGATATGTAGTTTGTAATTCCTCATCTCTGTTGTGATCTGTCTCAGCTTTCCTACCTCATTCATTGTTCTGACATTCCAAAAACCAATTTTGGTTTCGTGTTTTGTGGTATGGGCATCCGTTTTTATGCCAGTGGCTTCCTTTCGGCTTTCACCACTGTCAGTCATACGAGCCTGAGACTCCGGATGTCCGCCACGCATCAAAGATTTTTTATTTGTTGCCGTTTCCGTAACATGTGCGATTTTTTGCATAGACAGGGTTGTTAACCGTAATTGATTATTAAATTTGTGATTTATGTATCTACAAATTTAACGTTGATTTAATCAATTTGAATGTGCTGCAAACGTATGTCTCAGTCAATTTCTTAAATACACTTACACAGAACTACTAAATTAAGATTTTGCTGAATTGTATCAGCTGGGGGCATAAGACAATCCTTCACAAAAGTTGACGGCAGATACTAAAGTTAACGTTGCTAAGACTCATTCAGCATTGTTCTTGCTTTCTGAATATCTTGTGAACACAACTTCAAGGTATAAGCGTCATTATCCTTCTATCGACAGCTCTGCCAAGAGTAATCTTGTGCGAAGGTAGACACCTTTTAAGACCCGTATTTGATTCTCTAGGTTTTGGCACTTTTGGACCACTACTGCAGGGGAAAGGGCAGACAACCTGTGACCGTACGGTACCGCTCAATGTACAGTGAACCTTACCTGCTAGGTAGGAAGCACTTAACCTGGGTAGGAATGACTTTACAGTGTGAACGTGAAAACAAAATCAGAAACCCGTTCATAAATATAATTAATACTTTATTTTATTTATTGAGAAATGGATGTGCCAGTAAAACCAAGGAAATGCTACATGATAAATGCATTTTTTTTCTACTTGGTAGTGTATAAATAAAAAGCATTAATGAAGTAAAACTGGACAGATGATTTTTCTTCGAAGCATAAATCTAACCAGCAAAAATCAGTAAGCTATACGTCCAATCTATTTAAAAATATGTATATTACTTTGTCAACATCACGCAGGCCGACTTAACCTTCCCAGAGTTGCTCTGGTACCCAGTTGGGGCTGGGTCGACCCAGGAGCCGTTTGCGGCCTTAAAAAAAAATCCCACCTCATCAGGGGATCGAACCATAGACCACCGAAAGGAAGCCAGTGCACTAACCACTATGCTACCGCGGCTCCCAGTCCATAATAAGGTTAACTGTAAACGAGATCAAGTTGTTGTAGATAAATAGCTGTTATGAATTACGATACAAGAGCACATACGAGTAAAACACCTCGAATCTTTATGAAATCTTTTAAAAGAATATTATTTCGCTTAATGTTCACATCTGATTTTCAATGATCTTCATTTTTATTTTTTTGCGAAGTTTCACTTATAAAAAATTAGTTCAATTTACTTAATGCTAATGTTCAATACAACGTAAAACAATATTAATTTATAAAATAAAATAAATAATCGCTTTGTTAACATTTCAAAACATAAAAGTAAGACATATATATGTTTTGAAATGTTAACAAAGCGATTTTTTATTTTATTTTAGAAATTAATATTGTTTCGGCCATTGTTGAGCGTAAATAAGTTTTAATAAGCTTCAGTTTTGAAAAACTACGCTCACCACTTGCTACCGTTACAGGCAAAGTTAGTAATATTCTTAATGCTATAGCGACATTAGGAGCAATGTTATTTTCAATAATATAACGAAGAACTTCAATTGGCGGCGTATTTTCTGGTACTAATTTGGATACTACTTTCAGTTCATCACATAGCTCAATGGCATCAATGTCTCTATTTTCTTCATGTGTTAAAACGCCTTCTAGGTATTTACATTTGTTTAAGAGCTCATTTGTCGTCTCAGATTTCAATTTAGGGATGTTATATAAAAAGGAAAAATGTGAACTGTGATGTTCCAATTGCTCGAAACTTTCTTTAATAGAATTAGTCTAGTTGCAACATCAATAATAAAAAAGAAAAATTCAATTTTGAATTTAGTTTTGGGATCCGTGTTGCTTTTTCTGCCGACGCACTCTAGTACATTCAAACGTTGGTATCAAATCAGGATCAGCTTCAACTTTCTCAGTTAATGTTGTAGCATCAAGAAGAAAATTTTGAAATGATTCATCATTTCTGAGATTCTTAAGGCTTTGGAGAACATTTCTCAAAGTTGTTATGGCACTAGTCGATTCCATTTTTATGCTTTGCAACAGTTTACTAGCAACATTAATTTCGTTTAAAACATAGTGACGTATAACCAGACAACATAACAATTTAAAATCTCTGAGTTTTAGGGCAAGGGTTTCAGCTTCATGTCTCACCATTTTATCTACTGACTTGTCATCAGCAATTTCTATCAATGCAACATAAAATTCCTCAATATAATATCTTAAAGGACGAATGGTCTCGATTCTAGATTCCCAGCGAGTTGTACTTAGTGGCTTGGGCGTTAGAGTTTTTTTTTTTTTTTTTTTTTTTTTTAAATTAATGAAGATAAACAGAAATCCCGTTCAACTTCTGATGGGTTATAATTAGTCATAACTGACAATGGGAATGCGCCCCTGAGGTGGCAGCCCTCAGCTGCTTATTTTCTTGGTGCTCCTTTCGACGTTTTCTCCTCACCTCTGCTTCTTGTGTGAGCGTCTCTTCGTTCAATCTGAGGTGGCGCCGTAAATAGCATCGCCACTTATTGCGATCGACAGCTTCATCCTCCCATGTTGCTGGATCCATGTCAAGTGCCCTCATATCTCTCTTGCACACATCTTTGAACCTCAGCTGTGGTCGCCCAACTGTTCTCTTGCCATCTGCTAATTGTCCGTAGAAGATATCTTTTGGGATGCGACCACCTTCTATGCGGCGAACATGGCCAAGCCAGCGAAGTCTGCGCTAAGCAGCGTATACATACTTTGAAGGCCAGCACGTGACAACACCTCGACATTTGTCACTTTATCTTTCCACGAGATGCCGAGGATGCGGCGTAGACACCGCAAATGGAAGGTATTGAGCCTTCTTTCTTGCTTAGCATAGGTCGTCCAGGTCTCGCTGCCATATAGGAGTGTGCTGGTGACGCAGGCATTATATACCGCAGCTTTGGTCTTCATTGTGAGTTTAGAGTTTCCCCAAACACGCGATGTGAGGCGGGCAAAGGTAGCTGCAGCTTTGCCAATGCGGCTGTCGATTTCTGTATCCAGTGAGAGTTTGTCATTGATGGTAGACCCTAGGTATGTGAAGTGGTGCACCACTGCCAATTCATAGTTATCGATAGTGATAACTGGTGCAGCACCCCATCCTGACTCAGCACATTCGTTTTCTTTAGACTTATTGTGAGGCCAAAGTCCTTGCATGCTTTAGTGAAGCGATTCATCAAGCTCTGAAGCTCCTGTTGGCTTTGAGTGACGACTGCAGCATCATCAGCGAACAACACGTCTCTTATAGTGACCCTTCTGATTTTTGTTTTTGCCTTCAGCCTTGAAAGATTAAACAGACGGCCATCTGACCTAGTGTGAAGGCATATTCCTTCAGTTGCATCTCTGAATGCATGTTTCAAGAGTAAGGCAAAGAAGATTCCGAAGAGGGTCGGAGCCAGAACACAGCCTTGTTTAACGCCACTTCGTATATCAAAGGGCTGTGACGTGCTTCCAGCATATTGGACTGTTCCCTTCATGTCGTCATGGAATGACTTTATCATTTCCAGCATTTTAGAAGGGCAGCCTATTTTCAGGAGGATTTTTAAAGAGTCCATCCCTACTAACCAGGTCGAATGCTTTTGTGAGGTCTATAAAGGCGATATATAATGGTCTTTTCTGCTCTCTTGATTTTTCCTGAAGCTGGCGGAGAGAGAAGATCATGTCTGTTGTTGATCTGCCAGCTCGGAATCCACACTGTGCCTCTGGATATATGCGCTCAGCTAACTTGTGTAGTCGCATTAAAATGACTTTGGCAAAAACCTTACCAACAATACTAAGAAGAGAGATGCCTCTGTAGTTATTGCAATCACTTCTGTCTCCTTTATTTTTATACAGTGTTACAATCTTGGCATCTCGCATGTCTTGAGGAATAGTTGTCTCTTCTCAGCACTGGCACAGCATCCTATGCAGGGGATGTAATAGCGTGCTCTTACAGCATTTGATTAAATCAGGATGAATCCCATCACTGCCTGGTGCTTTGCCAGAGGCCAAGCTATCAATGGCCTTACTGAGTTCCTCTAATGTTGGTTCGGCATCCAGCTCCTCCATAGTTGGCAGACTATTGATAGCATCAAGGGCTGCAGGCGTAACGGTATTGTCTCTAGCATAAAGCTCAGAGTAGTGCTCGACCCACCTCTCCATCTGCTTACCCTTATCGGTTAGCTTCTCTCCGCTGACGGTTTTTAGCGGTGCCGTCTTACTTTTATGGGGGCTAAGTGCTTTCTTTATACCGTCATACATTTGTCTAATGTTGCCTGTTTGCGCTGCGATCTGGATGCTCTCACTGAGCTGGAGCCAATAGTCATTTGCACAGCGTCGAGCAGTTTGTTGAACTTTGCTTCTCGTAGCCCTCAGGATCTGTAGGGTTCTGGCACTCGGTGAACGTTTGTATTCATTCATAGCACTGCGCTTAGCTTCAATAACAGGTGCCATCACATCTGAAGAAGCGTCAAACCAGTCATTTGACTTTGCTGTTTTCTTACCAAAGGTGGCAAGTGCAGTACTTTGAATGGTGTTCCGTAGATGCTCCCAGTTCTCTGTAATAGTATCATCATGCTGAGGGCTACTGAGCACTTTCTTGAAGGTCGCAGTGAATTGAGTGATCATGAAAGGGTCTGACATCTTGCTAGTATCAATGCGTGGTTTCCCTTCATGTCTGACACGATAGAGTTTTCTTGGTTGTGCTCTGATTTTGCAGCAAACCAAGGAGTGATCTGTGTCACAGTCTGCACTATGGTACGAGCGCGTGGAGACCACAGACCTGAGGAGTGGCCTTCTGACGAGAATCAGGTCAAGTTGGTGCCAGTGCTTGGATCGTGGGTGTCTCCATGACACCTTATGCTGGGGTTTTGTCTGAAAGTAGGTGTTGGTCACGCAGAGGTCATGGTGGACGCACAACTCTAAGAGCCGTTGTCCATTTTCATTCATCTTGCCAATACCAAACCTGCCCAGACATGAAGGCCATGAAACATTATCGGCACCCACTCTAGCGTTAAAGTCACCAATGAGAACAAGCTGTTCTTGCCTAGGTATGCTTTTGATTACTGCTGCTAGATTCTCGTAGAACTCATCTTTAGCTTCTGAGGCAGAGTACAGAGTAGGAGCATACCCACTGACAAGGGTGATGGGACCTGTGCTAGTTTGCAGGCGGAGCGTTAACAGGCGTTTTGATCCATTCTCGCCTGGTTCAACCATGTTAGTTAGCGATTATTTGACCGCAAAACCTACTCCGTGTTCTCTAGCTTTATTAAGATCTTTCCCTTGCCAATAAAATGTGTAGTCCTTCTCGCTCACCGTTCCAGAGCCCGCCAGGCGCGTTTCCTGAAGTGCAGCTTCCACCTGAAGTCGTTTAAGCTCATCATTAATTATGGCTGTCTTCCTTACATCGTTGACATCCTGTAGGTTTTCGGATAGTCCAATTAACATAGTCCGGACGTTCCAGCATCCCAATCTGAGAGTTTGTTTATTTCTATTTTTGTGATAATTGCTTGGTGCAAAATTTTCTGTCCACAGTTCGGGTTTGACCCTAATCCCCATGCACCCAATGGGGAAAGCAGACAGTGGCAGGACAACACCTTTGTTAAACTCATACTGGCCAGTAGTTGTTTAATCACGCTTTATTTGTTAAATGCCGTGAATGTCCACCAGTTGATAAATGTAGATGTTGGGACTGGTGTAGTAAAGTGTAACGATTGTCAACTCATTAAACCCAGCACAGTTTTGGTCATACAGGTCATCTTGTCCTGGAACGTGATGAGGCTCCGACAAGAATGTGAGTGTAGACAATGAGTGTGTATCTGAATGTCAGAACGCGAATGGTAGAATGATTCGATAGAGTTGACAGGTTGGTAGTACATCACTCATACTCACACTGTTCGAATTCAAGAAGTACTGGAACTACGGTGGTCTCTTTATAACATTTAATGAGACGCACACTTGGACAGTACGTGTATGGTTACAGGAACAAATGTCGACATAGACAGCATAATGTTGATCACAGGAATATCATCTTAAGTTAGCATTCATGCTTGGCAAATATCATAATGGAGCATTCGTAAATAAGCATTCAGAGTTCCATCATGTAAATCATCTGGCTTTACTGACTGGGCACGTCAGACCATAACCAATATATAGGAAGGCTCCTAGACCTAACCTCGTCTAGCGAATATCCCTTCACGTAAAGTTCAATATATATATTTTCCATAAAGATATAGGAATCCCAGACATGGGTTCTCACATGTAGCAGTGATCTCTTGGTTCATCGAGCGATAGTACAGGCATCCCTTTTTCTCACTCGATAAATACAAAGTATATGGATTTCAACATGGCTGTGCTTCTCTCGTGAGCTTCACTCACTATTGGATACAGACCAAAATTGGTCATTCGTTAAATGTCCTCATTTCTTCATAGCTTCTATCATAGAGGTAATTGAATAATATCATATACTCTAGTGCTGATACATAGGAATGTCATCTTCCTTTGAATAAATATTCTTTTCAAAGGTACCACTGTGCATCTGCTTATCGACAACGATGGCGAAGCCCAAGTTCATAATAAATTGTGGTTTTACCTTTCTATGCGAAATATAACTTTGCCATTCCTTGGCAAAAGAGAATAAACACTGGGGTAAAGTACATACAACATGTCTAAATGACTATCACTTTTCCCCATTTACTTATAGATCACTTTTTCGGCAAAAAGCCGGCTACAACAAAATTCGACATCCCGACAGGATGACAGCCATGAATCACACCCCCTTGCTAGCGATACTTCCGCTGCGTAGCCTTTGACCTTTTCTAGCGACAACCAACATAGTTCGACTTAGAAATGTAAAGATATCCATATATAAGACAGACTCGTCCTACTCATACAAACACTACGTATAAATTCAGGCCATAGATATACTGAAGCAAGAACAATCTATTCCTACCCAGCCAAAGAATAAATCGCAGTAGGCCTAGACTCGTCCGCGGAGTCCGATCGAAGATGACGGAACTCCTTTCAAGGGAAGTAACTCAAAAATGACTTCTCCTTAAGCACTTAAAAAAGGAAATACTTTGTTTACAAAATATTTGCGAACATAATAAGTATATATAAATGTATTATATTGCAAGATAGTAAAAATTGCACTTTACAGTCTTACCACACCTCCCGGGAAAAAAAAAAAAAATTTTTTTTTTTTTAAATACATCTAGGAGCAACGTAGAATAGGCTCACAACGCAAGAATACTGCGCAGATGAAAATATCAGGAATAACTATAATTCCTAATATGACCGGTGAGAATATATCTCAAAATCTGAGAGAAATTGTTTCTCTACGAATAAATGTTTCCAGGAAGGTGTGATCTACGTATAATACAATTCTGGTAATTATACAATGCATACCAAAAATTCACACTATAATCTTAAATTTATGATTTATGAGAAACAATCATCAAAGAACAGCGGTGAATAAACATCAATAAACCGCTAAGTAGCGATACCATCATTCTATTATTAAATTACAAATGTGTATCTTAGTAAAGAAACAAAAAATAACTGTTGTAAAGTTATACATATTAAAAAGATCCAATATTTAACAGTTAAGTGGCATCATGTGGGCATCTGGACAGAATGTCCGCCATCACATTTTCTGAACCACGGATAGCTCGTACCGAGAAATGAAAAGGTTGAAGAGCGATTGCGTATCGAGTTGATCTCGAGCTCTTCAAGTTCTTACTTTGGATAGCCGTAAGAGCTTTTTGGTCAGTTTCCACTACGAAATGCGCGCCCAGAAGGAATCTTTGGAGTTGAGAATTGACCAAACCATTGCCAATAATTCACGGTCTAAAACCGAGTAATTCCTTTCTGCAGCATTAAGTTTTCTGGATATATACATTACAGGATGCAGAGTTCCAGAGTACTCTTGCATTAGTGCCGCTCCAATCCCAGTGGATGAAGCGTCACTACGAAGAACAAATGTCTTATCTGTTGTAGGTAACACTAAAATAGGTGGTGATGAAAACATAGTTTTGATCTTCTCTAGTGAAGATTGGCATTCATGAGACCAGTGAACCATGTTAGGCGACCCTTTCTTTAATAGTGTAGAGAGAGGTGCCATGATAGAGGACAGATTCGGAATGAAACGTCCATAAAATTGTATGAGACCTAAAAGACTTCGCACTTGCTTTTTAGTCCTAGGGATAGAGATGTTAAGTATCTTAGTGATATTATGGTCTTCTGTCTTCAAGAAACCGTGACCTACTCGATGGCCTAAGAAAGCAATTTCGCTAAAGCCAATACAAGCTTTCGATGGTTTTGCTGTCAGGTTATACTCACGCAGAGTTGATAATAATTCAACTAACCCTGAATAGTGATCTTCCCAAGTATCGCTGAAAAGACAGATGTCGTCTAGATAAGTAATGACATCTGACCGATACGATAGGATTCGACGCATCATGCGTACAAATGTAGCTGGTGCGTTCATAAGGCCGAAAGGCATAAAATTCCATTGGAAAAGGCCTCTGGGAGTAGAGAAAGCGGTAAGAGGTTTGGCGCGTTCGGATAATGGAACTTGCCAATATCCTTTAGACAAATCAAGTTTAGTGAAAAAATGCGATTTAGAAAGACGAGTAAGTAGCTCTTCTAGTAAAGGCATAGGTTCAGCATCGAACTTCGTAACTTGATTCAATTTGCGATAGTCAACGCAAAGACGTATGTTATTGTCTTTTTTTTCGAACAATAACCATCGGCGAAGAATATGCAGAAGTGGATGGTTCGATTATTTGTAAATCTATCATTTCATCCAACTCCTTTTCAACCTGTGTTTGGAAATGTATAGGGATAGGATAAGGTCTAACCCTAATTGGAGTATGTTCAGTTAGAACAATGTCATGCTCAATGACATGAGTTTGCCCAGGGATGTCAGTGAGGACATCCTGAAATGTTTGTAACATAGACGAAACTTGTCGCCGTTCTCCTAGAGACAAATCAGGAGAAACAGTAACGTCTTTCCATGATTCACTAGAATGAAGTGGGATCATTGGAAGCGGAAGATTAACATCCGAAAAACTTGTTTCCTCATCCTGTATTACAGACAGTGATGAGTAATGACCATGTTTGACATGAGAATCGTCCGTTGCCTGGAAAATAGGCTGTAGATAGTCAGGACGTTCATGGAACTCCGTAAGCATATTGATGTGGAAGGTTTTATGCTTCCCGTTAATATCGACGATGTAGTCAACATCTGAAATTTTCGATATTATATCGTACGGACCTTTCCAACTAATAAGGAGTCTATTTTCACGACAAGGTAGCAAAACAAATGCTTTGTCACCAGGACAAAGTTGTCGTAAAGTTCTCTTCTTATTAGCAAATTGTCTTGCCTTCTGCTTAGCAAATTCAGAAGAGGACGTTGCCAATTTGCATGCTTCGATAATCTTCTGTCTCAGCGCGATGACATACTCGTAAGAAGATTTTGTGTCATCGTCAATATTGTCAGCTGTTATAAGATCATGCAGCAAAGACATTGGGCCGCGCGGTCGCGCGCCAAAGACAAGTTCAAAGGGCGAAAACCCTGTATGTTCATTGGGGACCTCTCTGTACGCGAAGAGGGCCGCGGGTAAAACCCTATCCCAATCTTGAGGATGATCCTCAGTTATCTTCCCTAATAAGTTCTTAAGTGTTCTATTTAGTCGCTCGACCATCCCATTGGACATAGGATGATAGATGCTACTCAAAGATCTCTCTATCTGTAGAGTAGACATTACTTGAGACATGGTATCCGATATCAGTTGGGTGCCATGATCTGATAATATTTCTCCGGGGAATCCCAGCCGAGAAAATATAAGCCAAAGAGCATCTGCAATGTCAGCGGTAGTAATGCTCTTTAGAGGGATAGCCTCTGGCCAACGTGTGCACATGTCTACACACGTTAAGATAAACTGATGTCCTCTAGCAGATTTGATCTTGAATGGACCAATGATGTCTATCGCCATTTTCTGGAATGGACGAATAGGAATATCTGCAGCCTGAATAGGCGCAGCATGACGAGGACCTTTGGATTTGACTTCTTGACATACTTTACAGGATCGACAATAGATCCGTATGTCCTTGTTCACAAAAGGCCAAAAGAAAGCCGCAAGAACTCTTGACTTTGTACGGGAAAAACCCATGTGACCAGCACACTGAGAGTCGTGTGCGTGTTGTAAGATCTTAACTCTCAAATTCTTGGGTACAAGAATCTGAGAATGACTTGACTTAGTGGAGTCTTGCACCATACGTACAAGTACGCCATTCTTCATTGTAATCCAAGATTTACAATTTGAATCTTTATTCGGATCACCTTTCGTTACAAGAGTGAAGAATTTCTTAAGAGTCGGATCTTCTTCTTGTTGTTTTATAAACGAGTCACGAGAAATTACCAAGGGATCATCTTGGTTATGCACTTCATTATCTTCAACAGATGAAGTTTCAGGCATATTGAGAGCTTGAGCTCTAGTGACTACCGCATTAGCAGATTGCATATTTTGATTTTCCCAAACGGAAATTTGCTCCGGAGTGCATTCTTTGACTCCGTGAATGCGACCGATGATAAGATCAGCGATCGGATTCGGCAAAAGACATGCGTGTACATCTCCTGTGAAGAAAGGAGTAGCAATCCTAATGATAGCGGTAGAGTATTTCTCTATGGTGCCGCCAAATGTTACGCATTTGACTACTTTGCCTGTAGAATGAGAAGGATCTATGAGTGACTGCCTAACCCCAATAGTTGTGCATCCAGAATCAAAAAGTACTGAGACTGGATTGTGGTTTACTAAACCTTTGTGTAAGACAAGAGAACCTCTCCCATCATGCGCGATTGACGCAGGAAGAGCGGGAAGAGGATGCCCACAGCTTAAAGTAGACACTGTGGTTGGCTCAAATAATGTTTTGCATTGGGGGCACTGAGATGCTCTCCCAAAATCAAAAGCGGCACATGCCATATTATTAGAGTCATCATTATCTTTATTTTGTTTATAGGCTTCGTGGGACTCTTGCTGTGCAGAGTTCGCCTGGTAATGAGCTTTATGTTTTTTGAATTGTGCTCTACCTCTGTTATTATTGCCTCTGTACTTATCATTGTTTCCACTATTATAACCCCTACTCGGGTTTGAATCATAGCTCCTTTGGTTACTATCATCATATTCATTATAATGAGTATCTCGGTAATTATGATCTTGTTGTCTCCATGAAGGAAAACTTGGATAGTTTCTAGAATGACTTCCTTTGCGAAAGTTCCTGTAATTATGACCACCCCTGAATCGAGGGCTGTCAGCTCTTCTCCAGGTATTCGAAGAAGAACCCTGAAATGATTGGTTACCTTGGTTCTGATAACTGTAATAGTTACCTTTTTTATTAAACCTATTTTGAGGTCCTTGGAATTTGTGAGAGTGATTAGGGTTGCATGGTGTTGCAGAAGCAACTGGCATACCTTCTTTAACCTTACTGTTGCTAATAGCTACGTCCGGATGTGCAGTGACGTATTGGGTACAATACTGTTCCATTTCTTTTAGAGACTTAGGTTTACGCTCATGTAAGAATTCGAGGAAAGGTTTATTTATACTTGACATAATCTTGTCTCTGAGTATCAAGTCCATAAGTGCTTCATAAGTCTTTTCTGTTTTGGATAGCTCAATCCAACGATCAAATGTAAGACGTGTCCTTGCAATGAATTCTGAGAATTCTACACCTGCCTCAGGCACCATTGTCTTAAACAACTTCCGATAACCCTCTTCAGACAACTGATACTTCTTTAATAAGGCTGCCCTAATAACATCATAGTTATCTTTGTCAGCCTCTTCAACCAAACTTAAACTAGTCAGAGAATCACCTTTCAGATTTTCTGATAACTGGTTAGCATATTGTGATTTGTCCACATTATGGGCTCGACAAGAGCGTTCAAATCTATTTAGCCAGAATGTTATGTCATCACTGGAAGGGTTGAACGCTGGTACCTTGACCTTGTAAGTAAAGGGTTTACCATTACCACCAGATGCTTGATTAACATTACTTATGTTTGTTAACTTTAACTTTTCTAACTCAAATGCTAAAAGTTCTTTTTGGTGTTCATGTTCTCTTATTGCTTTTTTCTCTTGAGCTTCAGCTTCTCTTTGTAATCTTTTCTCTTCTGCAGCAGCTTGTAATTTTTTCTCTTCTACAGCAGCTTGTAATTTTTTCTCTTCAGCAGCAGCTTGTAATTTTTTCTCTTCTGCAGCAGCTTGTAATTTTTTCTCTTCAGCAGCAGCTTGTAATTTTTTCTCTTCAGCAGCAGCTTGTAATTTTTTCTCTTCAGCAGCAGCATCATCTTTTCTTTTCTCTTTTTCCATTTCCATCTGGAATCTTTTTTCATCAGTCTGTATCTGCAATTTGTTTTGTTCATACTCTCTTTGTAATTTTTTTTCCTCAGCTTCTAATCTTTTCTCCTCAATCAGTGCTTTTCTTTCTTCAGCAGCTAATGCTTTGTCATATTGAGCAACTGCCCATTCTTCTAATTGCTGACCAGTCTTATCAAGAGCCTTGCCTTGTGTGATAAAATAATCTAATGTAGACATCTTGTCTAATAAGATCAGTAATTTGCAAAAGTAAATAAATTCACTTTCTTAGTCTTAATCAAAGACCTTGTATGATAACTTTGTAACCTGTGGAAAATAGTACTTAACTATCCCAATCACTGTGGGAAACAAGCCTTACAAAGGTCTTGTATAAATCCTTATATAATAACAGCTATAAGTTGCTGGTTCACTTTATAATATAAGTGCAGTGCACCAGAAATAGTGTTTTATATCATCAACTGTGTACCTTTAGTAATAGCAATTAACTATCAGTTGATTCTTGTACATCAATTTATATGATCAACTATATTTAAAATAGTGTATGTCGATCAGGCACAAAACAAAACAGTTATACAGAAGAACATGAAAACATTTGCGGAAATGAAATAAATCAAATGGGAAAACCAATAAAAGATAAACCGCAAGAGGATAACAAATACAAATAACGCCACAGTATATAAATATAAATTGAGAATAGAACTGAAAGATAGAATAGGGTAGACCAACTAATTACAAACAAATCAAAACAAACTAAAGAACAGAGGAATATTACAAAAACAACAATGAGTACAGTCTTCACAGCTAACACTAATAGCAACAGCTGTCGCAGCAAATTTTCAATCAAGAAAATTGCACCTATAGAAACGCACACATCAGACCCTCTATTACGTGGGATACTCTGTTGTGTGACACCGCCCAACCAAAACAACAACCCGCTGGATACAAACAAATATCACATATAAATATTTAAACATAAATACATAAATGTATAAATAGTATGGCAATATGATGTAAATAGAGTGTTGCAGAAAGAATGTGTTGTAAAGAAGGCTCAGTTACACTGCCTAATAGTACAGTACTGTGGTACTTTATTAAACAAATACTTCTGGTCTAATTATTTTAACTTCAACACAGAAATAGAAGCTCCATCGTTGATGTGAATGATAACAATCGATGTAGGACTTCTCAGTTCAATAACATTTCCTTTCGCAAACACTGTCAAATATTCTCCAGTCCTGATGTGTAATGTTCTATGTTTCAACCAAGCTTGCTGTGTAACACTGTCAGTTGTATGGCAAATGTCCAACGAACCAAATGTCAACAAACGCTGACCTAGTTACTGCATACTCTCGACAGGACAGGTCACGCTGACATCACTGTAGAGTTGTACTGTTGATGTATTTGTGTGTCGTAACAGACCCCAAGGAACGTCTGGTCTCAGTAGTTTACTTCTCAATATGGTCACTGTGCAGGTTGACCCAGGAAGCTGGCACACCAGTTGTTAAACTCATACTGGCCAGTAGTTGTTAAATCACGCTTTATGTGTTAAATGCCGTGAATGTCCACCAGTTGATAAATGTAGATGTTGGGACTGGTGTAGTAAAGTGTAACGATTGTCAACTCATTAAACCCAGCACAGTTTTGGTCATACAGGTCATCTTGTCCTGGAACGTGATGAGGCTCCGACAAGAATGTGAGTGTAGACAATGAGTGTGTATATGAATGTCAGAACGCGAATGGTAGAATGATTCGATAGAGTTGACAGGTTGGTAGTACATCACTCATACTCACACTGTTCGAATTCAAGAAGTACTGGAACTACGGTGGTCTTTTTATAACATTTAATGGGACGCACACTTGGACAGTACGTGTATGGTTACAGGAACAAATGTCGACATAGACAGCATAATGTTGATCACAGGAATATCATCTTAAGTTAGCATTCATGCTTGGCAAATATCATAATGGAGCATTCGTAAATAAGCATTCAGAGTTCCATCATGTAAATCATCTGGCTTTACTGACTGGGCACGTCAGACCATAACCAATATATAGGAAGGCTCCTAGACTTAACCTCGTCTAGCGAATATCCCTTCACGTAAAGTTCAATATATATATTTTCCATAAAGGTATAGGAATCCCAGACATGGGTTCTCACATGTAGCAGTGATCTCTTGGTTCATCGAGCGATAGTACAGGCATCCCTTTTTCTCACTCGATAAATACAAAGTATATGGATTTCAACATGGCTGTGCTTCTCTCGTGAGCTTCACTCACTATAGGATACAGACCAACATTGGTCATTCGTTAAATGTCCTCATTTCTTCATAGCTTCTATCATAGAGGTAATTGAATAATATCATATAATCTAGTGCTGATACATAGGAATGTCATCTTCCTTTGAGTAAATATTCTTTTCAAAAGTACCACTGTGCATCTGCTTATCGACAACGATGGCGAAGCCCAAGTTCATAATAAATTGTGGTTTTACCTTTCTATGCGAAATATAACTTTGCCATTCCTTGGCAAAAGAGAATAAACACTGGGGTAAAGTACATACAACATGTCTAAATGACTATCACTTTTCCCCATTTACTTATAGATCACTTTTCGGCGATAAGCCGGCTACAACAAAATTCGACATCCCGACAGGATGACAGCCATGAATCACACTCCCTTGCTAGCGATACTTCCGCTGCATAGCCTTTGACCTTTTCTAGCGACAACCAACATAGTTCGACTTAGAAATGTAAAGATATCCATATATAAGACAGACTCGTCCTACTCATACAAACACTACGTATAAATTCAGGCCATAGATATACTGAAGCAAGAACAATCTATTCCTACCCAGCCAAAGAATAAATCGCAGTAGGCCTAGACTCGTCCGCGGAGTCCGATCGAAGATGACGGAACTCCTTTCAAGGGAAGTAACTCAAAAATGACTTCTTCTTAAGCACTTAAAAAAGGAAATACTTTGTTTACAAAATATTTGCGAACATAATAAGTATATAAATGTATTATATTGCAAGATAGTAAAGATTGCACTTTACAACCTTATTGACTGGGGGCTGCCCAGCTTGAAACGGGCGGTAGCTGTCCAGTGAGATCCTAGAACCTCTCCCACTGTCGGAAGTAGCCCCTGGCGCCATGCCCTACGCCAATTGGGCAAAATGCTTATAACCGGTAACTGCTACTTCCCGTGTTTTGCCGACACCTATAGGGTGAAGCTGGAGTGTCCTCTCCAGGGCGCGAGCTTGGGCACAGTTATATGGAGATCAAGCTGTTGCCCATGCAGCATGTTCCCCTTCTCCACACAGCCGGTAGATCCAAAGGAACGGCAGTAGCCGATACAGTTTGGTACCAGCCATGTCGCAGGAGTTGCCAGAATAATGTCAAATCGACATTAGACTGCCTTAGGGACTCCGACTCCGGATTTATCCTCAGGGTTTACTCCCGAAGCCAATTCCACAAATGGATATTCCCGCAAGGCAGCGGTGGTTTGAATTCAGAGTTCCTTCTCTTAGATAAGCTACCAACCAAGGATCATTGAGCAAGGGATATAAAAAGCTCTCGGGTTCAAGTCCCTAATACGTTGTTGAACTCCTGAATGTTTTCCTTTCATATTTGATCCATTGTCATTTCCATGGTTACGCATGTTTGCGATTGGAATATCCATGTCTGACAATTTCCTTAGAATGCATTCAGTTAACGCTGAGCCTGTAGTGGCTTCTACAGCAACGAAACCAAGAAAATGCTCATGAATGTTGATATCATCTAGATTCGTATTAACAAATCTTACAATTAGTGTTAATTGTTCAATGTGACTTACATCGGGAGTACAGTCTGCAACTATGCTATAATATTTAGCTTTCTCCATCATAGAAATTATTTCTTTTGTTATGGTTCCAGAGAGAAGAGCAATCAATTCATTTTGAATGTTTTTCCCAAGGTAATGTTGGGTTGATCCACGAGCTACTCTCATTAAATGTTCACACATAGCACTATCAAATCTGGCAATCAGTTCAACAAGCTTTAAAAAATTCCCATTGTTAGGGTCATATAATTTATCAGATGTTCCACGAAATGGCAAGCATTGTTGGCTCAAGAACTGGACAACAGCAATTAGGCGTTCTATTATGCTCCTCCAGTGTCGAACTTCTGAATTTAATAACTTCTGTTGCATTGAATCAATTGTCTGTACTGATTTAAGCCTGGACGATAATTCAATCCACTTTGTATGGGACTCCAAGTGGTTTTTAGATTTTTCGTGTTCATTAAGATACACATACAAATGACCCCAATCATTATAGCCAACAGTAGTGAGTGACATTTTATTACAGGAAAACAACTACCAGCAGAAACAAAATACAGCATCTTTTTCTTTTGAATACACTAACCATGATCGATAAATGTGTTCTCCATTGCTTAGCTCCCTAGTGTAAAAATTTAGTGAAAATTTCCGACCATTAGAGCTGCGCGGAAAAACGAACTCATTTTTGGTCTCTCTGGCAGGCCTTTTTTTAACGATTTCCAGTCTTTTGGTATCGCTTAAAGAAGGATTCCATTTTGCCGGATCAGTGTACCTCTCAAGTTCATCACTTAAATCTCTGGAATTGGAAACGGTCAATCAGTCTCATTTTCGACATTGTTAGTAATATCTACGTTACTGGGGTCCGAGTTAGAAGTACTTGCCATGAGCTCAGAATCATTTGTTTCGGTCCATTTGCTTATTTTCTTCTGTCCTACACCAGCTGTTTCAGTTTTTAGATATTTATGTAAAGCCCGGCTATGTTTTTTAATATCGCGTTCTTTTTCCAGTTTCCGTCTCCGATAATCGGTACCTGATAGTTTTTTTTCTTTTATTGGTGTAACTGTCTTTTTTCGTTCTTGAGGTGATCACTTGCACAAGACAGTAAACATCATGTTGTTAGATGTGTGGTACTTGTAAGATGATGTGCTGAGTGTGGGAGCGGATGGAGGCGCGAATGTGTTTAGGCTCGTATATATGCAGACAATGCAACCCATACACTCACATGCAGTAGTCAAGAATGCCTGGACACTGCTAGCACGTTTCAAAACATTTATTGACGGAAACACACAGTAGCATCAACAGGAACAGTCAGTGTAAACATGGTCATGATAACAGGAAATCGTTTGGTATACATCAGGCATTCAAAAGGCTTGTAAACATTCATATATGGATGCATGTCAATAGTGTTATGTTCTTTTCATGTACTGTTCATAATGCCGCTTTTGGTATCTCTGACTGAACGCGTCAGATACCTTATTAACTCCGTCATACAAAAGACGAGCCCTTCACTCAAGTAATCCTATTACTAGGGCCGTCGTTCAACTTGGCATAACACGCCAATCATGCGGTACATGCCGTAGAATAGTTGCCATTACACAGACCTGACGATGACGTCAGCTGTGCATTCTTCATTAAGCAGGTTGCATGAATCATGCTTTAATGCTTGTGTAGATATACCGCCAACCTGCAGTTTCCACCATATATAACTTCATCACTGGACTTCTGATCATATAAGACAAATAGTCTTGAATAGCTAATCAACCTGACACAGCAATGTCAAGACATAATTATTCACCTTTGACTAGGGTAAAAAAATACGACAAATAACTTGACATATGCAACTCCGTCGAAAATGACAGCAACATATTACTAACCCCCCCCCCCCCCCCAACCCCCCCTGTTAAAAAAATGACACATTTTTTTCTCAAATATATTCATGAGCAAGATAGCACAAGCATCAATTATGCGCTCATGAAAGAATGAACCTAATATCAGGTACAATAGACGCATAAATAAAGCGTCTGGAGAGAGTAAAAATCATCCCCCATCATAAGAGAAAATATTTTCTCTAAGCCAAACAAACTCAGGAGGTACCATTAAAGAAACCTAAGTTGCTGGCAATACCAATCATAGATATCAAAAATTGTCAAATACTATCATTACAACAATATACAAATATGATGAACTACAATACTATACCATCAGCATATCTAATGGATATATATCATGGATGGACATAATCAAATTCATTAAAGTCATATACATCATCCAACTAGTGACACAATTGTGTTAATATGTTATGATATTAAGAACAGACATAAGTCTGGAAGTATGTCAGGAGATCTAGGACATAAGATTTAAATGGAATCATGTGGGCATCTAGACAATACGTCTGCCATCACATTATCCGAACCACGGATAGCTCGCACCGTAAAATGGAAAGGTTGAAGAGCAATAGCATAACGATTAGATCTCGAGCTCTTCAAATCCTTACTTTGCATAGCTGTAAGAGCTTTTTGGTCGGTTTCCATAATGAAATGCGCGCCCAGAAGGAATCTTTGTAGCTTAAGAATGGACCAAACCATGGCCAACAATTCACGGTCTAAAACCGAGTAATTCCTTTCTGCCGCATTCAGCTTCCTAGAAATATACATTACAGGATGCAAAGTTCCTGAATACTTCTGCATTAGTGCCGCTCCAATCCCAGTGGAAGAGGCATCACTACGAAGGACAAAAGTCTTATCAATCGTTGGAAGTCTTAAGTTAGGATGAGATGAGAATAAATTCTTAACCTGATCCAATGACGATTGGCATTCTTGGGACCAACGCACCATATTAGGAGAACCTTTCTTCAACAACGTTGAAAGTGGTGCCATAATGGAGGATAGATTATCAATGAATCTTCCATAGAATTGTATTAATCCCAAGAGACTACGTACTTGCTTTTTTGTCTTCGGAACCGAGATATTTAATATCTTCAAAATGTTTTGGTCCTCTGTCTTCAACAGACCATGACCAACCCGATGACCTAGGAAAGAGATTTCGCTAAACCCAACAAAGGCTTTAGAGGGTTTTGCTGTTAACTTATGCTCGCGTAGAGTAGATAGTAACTCGTTTAAACCCGAATAGTGTTCTTCCCAAGTATCACTGAACAGACAGATGTCGTCCAAATATGCGATGACATCTGTACGATACGATAGAATTCGTCGCATCATGCGCACGAAAGTTGCTGGGGCGTTCATAAGCCCGAAAGGCATAAAATTCCACTGAAATAAACCCCTAGGTGTCGAAAAAGCAGTGAGAGGTTTGGCGTGTTCCGTCAGTGGGACTTGCCAATAACCTTTCGACAAGTCTAGTTTAGTAAAGAATTTAGCTTTAGAAAGTCTAATAAGTATATCATCTAATAAAGGCATAGGTTCAGCATCGAACTTCGTAACTTGATTTAATTTGCGATAATCAACGCAAAGACGTATGTTATTGTCTTTCTTTCGAACAATAACCATCGACGAAGAATAAGCTGAAGTGGATGGTTCAATTATTTCCAATTGAATCATTTCATCCAATTCTTTCTCGACTTGTGCTTGAAAATGAATAGGTATTGGGTATGGTCTTACTCTGATCGGATTACGATCAGTAAGTATGATGTCATGTTCTATGACATCTGTGTGTCCAGGAATGTCGGTAAGGACATCCTGATATGATTGTAGCGTAGAGGATACTTGACGTTGCTCCTCAAAAGACAAGTTCAAAGAGACGGTAACGTGTTTCCATGATTCCGTAGAATTAAGTGGAACAACAGGAAGAGGTAAGTTAACGTCAGAAAAAGTAGTTTCCTCATCCTGTATAACAGACAGGGATGAGATATGACCATGTTGGACTCGAGAATCGTCCGTCGCCTGGAAAATAGGCTGTAAATAGTCTGGTCGTTCAATAAATTCAGTAAGCATATTTATATGGAAGGTTTTATGCCTTCCATCAACATCGACAATATAGTCGACATCTGAAATTTTAGAGACTATAGTGTATGGACCTTTCCAAGAAATGAGAAGTCTGTTTTCCCTCGTGGGAAGTAAGACAAACGCTTTGTCTCCAGGACAAAGTTGACGTAGGCGTCTTTTTTTATTAGCGAATCGCCTAGCCTTTTCTTTAGCGAATTCTGATGATGAAGTAGCTAACCTGCATGATTCGATAATTTTCTCCCTAAGAGCAATGACATATTCATATGATGATTGTGTATCATCGTCAATATTATCGGCAGTGATCAGATCGTGTAGTAAGGACATAGGACCGCGCGGTTGCGCGCCAAAGACAAGTTCAAAAGGAGAAAATCCTGTATGCTCGTTGGGAACCTCTCTGTAAGCAAAGAGAGCTGCAGGTAGGACCCTGTCCCAATCATCAGGATGATCCTCCGTTATCTTGCCTAGTAAGTTCTTTAGTGTCCTATTAAGACGTTCAACCAATCCATTGGACATTGGATGATAAATACTACTGAGAGACCTTTTAATGTTCAGAGTAGCCATCACCTGAGACATAGTGTCCGATATCAATTGAGTGCCGTGGTCTGATAGTATTTCTCCGGGAAATCCCAGCCGAGAAAATATAAGCCAAAGAGCATCTGCGATATCGACAATTGATATGCTTTTAAGAGGAATAGCCTCTGGCCAACGAGTGCACATGTCAATGCAAGTAAGGATAAATTGATGTCCTCTGGCTGACTTAATCTTAAATGGGCCAATAATGTCTATTGCCATTTTCTGAAACGGCCGAATAGGAATATCTGCCGCCTGAATAGGTGCAGCATGTCTTGGACCTCTAGACTTGACTTCTTGGCAAATTTTGCAAGACCGGCAATAAATTCGTATGTCTTTGTTCACGAATGGCCAAAATAAAGACGCAAGGACTCTAGTCTTAGTTCTGGAAAAACCCATATGTCCAGCACACTGAGAATCGTGTGCATGTTGAAGAATTAAGGCTCTCATACACTTAGGCACAAGAATTTGCGAATGCATAGACTTGTCCGAGTGTTGTACCATTCGTACCAATATACCATTCTTCATAGTGATATACGATCTGTGATTCGTATTCTGATTAGGATCACCTTTCTTTGCGAGAAGAAAGAATTTCTTCAAAGAAGGATCCTCTTCTTGTCGTTTAACAAACGTGTCATGCGAAATCACTAAGTGATCATCTTGGCTATCAACTCCATTACTATCATCAGATGAAGTTGGAGGGATAAGAGCTTGGGCTCTTGTTACCACTGCATTGACCGCTTGGATATTTTGTTCCTCCCAACTAGAAATTTGTTGCGGGGTGCATTCCTTAACCCCATGAATACGACCGATTATAAGATCTGAAATAGGATTAGGAAGAAGACACGCGTAGACATCTCCAGTAAAGAAAGGAGTGTCAATGCTAATGATAGCAGTAGGATATTTTTCCATGGTACCACCAAACGTAACACATTTGACCACCTTTCCCGTATAACAGCGAGGATCTATCAGAGACTGCCTAACCCCGACAGTAGTGCAACCAGAATCAAAAAGCACTGAGACTAGACTATCATTCACTAGACCCTTATGCAAGATGAGAGATCCTCTCCCATCATGCGCAACTGTAGCATGAAGAGCGGGAAGAGGGTGACCACAAATTAAGGTAGATACAGACGATGACTCGAACAATGTTGAGCATTGGGGGCATTCAGTTGCCCTCCCAAAATCGAAAGCACATACAGTGATAGCATTAGAGTTCCCACTATCATTTACTTGATTACAGGCTCCATTAAACTCTTGTTGTGCAGAGTTTGCCTGTTGGAAAGCTTTCCTTTTGTTATATCTAGGTCTACCGCGATTATCATTTCCCCTGTAATTGTTATCATATTGTCTATTGTAATTATCATTCCGGTTTGAATCCCGGTTTGTATATTCACGATCGTCATATTCTTGACGTCGAGAATGGTTATCCCGAGCAGAAAAGCTTGGGTAGTTTTTATTGTGATAACCTTTGCGAAAGTGTCTAAAATTATTACCACCAAAATTACGAGAACTACCATCTCATCTCCAGTTCTTAGAAGAAGAACCTTCATATGTAGGATTGCTATACTTATGAGTGTAATTCTGATTACTTTTTCTATTCCAGTTTTGTTTGGCACCCTGAAATTTCTTATTGAAATTAAGGCCATATGGTGCTGCCGAAGCAACTGGCAACCCTTCTTTCACTTTAGAATTGCTAACTGTAGCATGGGGATGCGCGGTGGCATACTGACAACAGTATTCCTCCATGTCTTTTAAGTTTTTAGGCTTACGCTCATGAAGAAATGCAAGGAAAGAATCATTAACAGATGACAAAACTTTGTTTCTAAGTAATAAGTCCATTAGACCTTCATATGTTTTCTCAGTTTGAGACAACTCAACCCATCGTGTAAATGTACAACGTATCTTTGTAACAAAATCAGAGAAATCTACTACATTTTCTGGCAACATTGTCCTAAAACGAAGACGATAATCTTCTTCTTTTAGTTGATATTTTTTAATAATGCTGCTCTGACAACATCATAATTAGTTCTATTATGCTCTTCTATTGTCATAAGAGTAGTCACAGTTTCACCTGTAAAAAATTCCATCAGTTGTTCAACATAGTTTTCCTTTTTTTATCTATGCGTACCACATAAAAATTCGAATCTATCAAGATAATCAGTTATATAGTCCTTTAAAGGATTGAAATGAGGCAATTTGATCTTACTAGACCTCTCCTTTGTTGTATCCGAAGTTACTTGATGAGCACCCATATTTGTTACTTTCAATTTCTCTAATTCCAAAGTCGCGAGTCTTTCCTCATGTTCCATTTTATGTTTCTCTTTCCTTTCCTCGGCTTCCCTATCCAATCTTCTATTCTCCGCCTCTGCTAGAAGTTTTCTTTCCTCTGCAGCAGCTTGAAGTTTTCTTTCTTCTGCTTGAAGTTTTCTTTCCTCTGCTTGAAGTTTTCTTTCCTCTGCTTGAAGTTTTTGTTTTTCCATTTCCATCTGGAATTTTCTTTCATCAGCTTGCATTTGCAACCTTAAATTCTCAGCATCTATCTTCTTTTGTTCAGCTTGCATCTGCAATCTTAAATTCTCAGCATCTATCTTCTTTTGTTCAACTTCTGCTTTCAATTTATTTTCCTCTTTTTGTCTCTTTTCTTCTGACTTCAATGCTATGGCGTATTGAGCAGTTACAAATTCTTCTAACTTGTCACCTGTCTTCCCAAGGACTTTCCCTTGTTCAATGAAGAAGTCTAGTGTAGACATTCTATCTAATGAGATCAGTAACCTGAAAAATTAGTTAAATTAATTACCTTATCCCACTTTAATGGGAGACAAGTCTTCAATGTTAGACCTGTATACTCAGTTCAGTTTATTTCACTCTCTTTGAAAGTCAAGTCTTAATCAAAGACCTTGTATGGTTACCTTATTTCTTTATAATAATTTTCTATCAATACTCCCAATATGAATAGTGCATCCTATTAATAACGACAATAATAATACATGACCAAGTATATGTATGTAGACTGTGTATGACAATAATGTATTACAATCATAAATACACAGACAAGGATACAGAACAACATCCGAAAACGTTCGCAGAAGTCAAATAAACAATACAGCGAAACTAAGGAAAATGTTACACAAATGTGTAATGATGACCGCGAAAAGTAAACAAGACAAATAGAAACACTGTTATAAACAAAAAGGTGTAAAGAAATAAACGGAAGGAAGGAGAGAAGAACAGATACAAACAAAACAAATCGAAAATCAAAGAATGGAAAAATAACGAAAACAACACTAACTCATGTCGTCACAGCTAAACGTAAATAGCAACAATTGTCGCTAGCAAATTCCAATTAAGGAAATTTGCAGTCCCTAACGACACGCTCTCAATAGATAACCTCTATTACGTGGTATTTATCTAAAGGAGTCACCTTACCCAACCAGCCCGCTGAAAAACACAAGAAAAATACACAACAATAGTACAAGTAACATAAATAGCAATTGAATGTGTTGCAAAATAAAGCTTAGTCACATATGATGTTACAGTAACTATCTCGCTCCTTGCGAACACAGAAACAAAATGTCAAGCGCGCACTGATTGTCAGATCCACTGTAGCATGAAGTGGTCTTCCAGAACATAAAGTTACTATGACCTTCTCGACTTAGGACTTGCACATTGAATGTTGACGATTTCACGTACTGTTTACAAACACTTGACCTCGAACAATGTAACTTGAATGCTCGGACGTAGGAAAGTCTGTTGTTGACTGAGACGTGTAAACAACCAGCAGTACTGTTCACAATAGGGACTTGACTTGCAGTTGTGGTCCACGTAGCAAATGCCTAGATGCCCACTTCAGTACTTGTCATGTTGTGGTTCATGTAGCATTATAACATAAATGCTAACACTGTTTATCTGGGTCAACAGTTGATGACCTATTTCTGTCCTGTGTAGCCAAAACTTGAATGTGTAGAGTATGTGTGTTATTCTCTTTTTCTGTCCATCTTGTTTCTCAAAACATGTAGCACAAAGTCCACGGAAATGTTAATTTCTCGCTCTGTCCAGCTTAAACCCACAGATCTGGCCAACCAGAAATTAACTGTCTTTTTTCGTTCTTGAGGTGATCACTTGCACAAGACAGTAAACATCATGTTGTTAGATGTGTGGTACTTGTAAGATGATGTGCTGAGTGTGGGAGCGGATGGAGGCGCGAATGTGTTTAGGCTCGTATATATGCAGACAATGCAACCCATACACTCACATGCAGTAGTCAAGAATGCTTGGACACTGCTGGAACGTTTCAAAACATTTATTGACGGAAACACACAGTAGCATCAACAGGAACAGTCAGTGTAAACATGGTCATGATAACAGGAAATCGTTTGGTATACATCAGGCATTCAAAAGGCTTGTAAACATTCATATATGGATGCATGTCAATAGTGTTATGTTCTTTTCATGTACTGTTCATAATGCCGCTGTTGCTGTCATTTTCGACGGAGTCATCTGTCAAGTTATTTGCTTATGTTTGTATCATAAGTATAATTGTGTCTTTACCTGCGATGTCAGGTTGATTAGGGGTTGTCTTCCCTTGTTTATTCATTCATTGTGTTTGACCTGTAGGGTCAGAGGTTGACAGTTCGGCGTAGGCCTATGGGAAGGTTTTTTAAGCGGGAGTGAGATATACTTCCGGGAAGCCGGGAGGTCCTGTTTTTCTGAAGGGACCAAGAGTCCATTGTTTTTCGGGGAGAATCTTCGAAGTAACTGCTATGGCAGTTTTCCCCAGTGAATCTCTGTGCGTCGGGATGACGACAGAATTCCTTGTGTAGTTCTGAGGATTCATTTACCAGGTAATACCGACCTTTATGCATTATTACGCTTTTCGGTGGCAGAACATGTAAAGGATTACCTAGGGTGAACAGCAGCTCACTGATCCGCCATTTCAGAACTTATATATTTGTGCTCGAGGTAGCCATCCAAGACTGTTAGTCTTATATTGTCCAGAAATCCAGTGACGAAGATATATTGTGGGAGCCGCAGATTGGCGGAACTTCTACCTACAATAAGTATTACTGCAGGGTTGATGATAACCTATTTAACAGAAGTACACGGCCGACGTTAGGACGAGGCCTGTGCTTCCGGCTATTATACTACAGCCTGATATGTGCAATTGGCAGGGAGTGCCAAGTTGCACCTGTGTGTCAAGGTAACTAAGGCATCTGACGCGTTTAGTCAGAGACGCCAAGGGCGACGCTACGAACTGTCATTATTGAAGAACTTTGCTATTGACCATGCACGTCTATTCTGATGTTTACCTTTTTGAATGCCAAATGTATACCTATCGATGTCAGGTCAGCATGACCTTGTTACACTGACTGTTCCTGTTGATATTATGTGTGTTCCCGTCAATAAATGTCTTGAAACATGCCTGCAGTGTCAAAGCATCCTTGATTACTGCATGTGAGAGTATGGGTTGCAGGATCTACATCTATACGAGCCTAAACACATTCGCGTCTTCATTCGCACCCACACTCAATTCATCATACGCTCGCACTACACATCTAAAAACATGTATACTGTCTTGGGCCAGTGATCACCTCAACAAGAAAAAAAGACAGTTACATTTCTGGTGGACCAGTTACGTGGGCTCTTATGATACATTTCTTGTCGCCAATGTGGCCTAGAAACTTACATTTCTGATGGACCAGATCTGTGGGTTTTAAAAAGAACAGAGCGAGCATTTGACATTATTGTTGACATTTATGGATCCAGAAATTTACATTCCTGGTTGGCTGTTACATGTATGATGTCTCCAGTTTTGTCGAGAAAGTTACAAGAAGGACAAGTACACATTACACTTCTGATCTGTGGGTCTAAGCTACACACGGGACAGCCGTAACACACAACGCTAATTCTACACTTGCAAGTTTTGGCTACAACAGGACAGATATAGGTCATCAACGGTTGACACAAATAAACAGTACGAGCATTTATATTATAATGCTACATAAAGCATAACAAGACAAGTACTGAAGTGAACTACTAGGCATTTGCTACGTGGACCATAACTGCATAGAAGGCGGGTTCCTATTGTAAACAGTACTGCGGGTTGTTACACGTTTCATTCAACAACAGACTTTTCTAGGTCAGAGCATTCAAGCTACATTGTTGGAGGTCAAGTGTCTGTAAACAGTACGTGAAATTGTAAACATTCAATGTGCAAGGCGTAATTTGAGAAGGTCATAGTAACTTTGGTTCGTGAATACCACTTTATGTTACAGTGGATTTGACGTTCAGTGCGCGTTTGACATTTCGTTTCTGTGTTCGCAAGGAGCAAGAAATTTATTTTAGTTTCAGCTGTGACTGAACTTGTTCTGCAACACATTGAAATTGATTGCTATATGTTTATGTCACTTCTACTGTTTTTTGGTGTATTTTTCTGCGGGTTTTTCGGTTGGTGGGTCTTACGGTAAATATGCCACTTGATCGAGGCTTACTGTAAGCGGTCTGTAGGTGCAAATTTTCTTAATTTGGAAATTTGCTAGTGACAATTGGTCGCTATTGATGTTAGCTGTGATGTAATTGTACTTAACGTTGTTTTTGTAATATTTTGTCTGTTTTTCAGTTTTGATTGTCGATTTGTTTTGTTTGTATTCTGTAGGTCTCTCCTTTCTTGTGTATTTCTCTACACATTTTTGGTTAAAACAGTGTTGCCATTTGTATTGTTTTGTATTTTTGTCTTTGTATTTTTTTTTTGGTTGTACTACATTACTGTCATGCACAGTCTACATACACATACTTGGTCATGTTTTGATATTATTGATAAGGTAGACTCTTCATATAGAGTTTCTTAATAAAATATTATATAAGATATTTATACAAGTTCTTTGATAAAAGACTTGTTATCTACAAAGATTGAGACAAGGTGAAATACATATTCAAGTTCTTTATAAAAAAGACTTGTGCCCATAGTGAGTGGGATATAAGGGAATTTTTTTTTTCCCACAGGTACTCAAGTGATTTTTTGGGTACATTATAAACAAGAGGAACATACAAAGTCTTTGTCTAAGACTAAGACAGTAAAATAAAGTGAAGTGAGTATACAAGTCTAGCATTTCAGACTTGTCTCCCATTGAAGTGGGATAAGGTAATTTATTTAATTTTTTTCAGGTTTCTGATCTCATTAGACAGAATGTCTACATTGGATTTCTTCATCCAGCAAGGGTTGACCCTTGGTAAGTCTGGTAAAGAATTGGAAGAATATTCATCTGCTCAATTCGCCATTGCATTAAAGTCAGAAGAAAAGAAACAAAAAGAGGAAATTAAATTGAAAGCAGAAGCTGAACTAAAGAAGCTAGAAGCTGAGAATAGAAGATTAGAACTTGAAGAAAGAAGGTATCAAAGAGAGGCTGAGGAGAGAAAAGCTCAAGCTGCTGCTGAGGAGAGGAAAGCTCAAGCTGCAGCTGATGAAAGAAAATTCCAGATGGAAATGGAAGACAAAAAAATTCAAGCTCAAGCTGCTGCAGAGGAAAAAAAAACTTCAAGCTGCTGCAGAGGAAAAAAAACTTCAAGCTGCTGCTGAGGCTGAAATTAGAAAAATGGAACATGAGGAAAGAAAACAGAAGATGGAACTTGATGAAAAACTCGCAATTTTGGAGTTAGAGAAATTGAAATTGGCGAGTACGGGTGCTCAGCAAACAACTTCGAGTACGACAAAGGAGTTTGTTAGTAGGATTAAATTGCCTCATTTCAATCCTTTAAAGGATGACGTAGCAGATTATCTAGATAGATTCCAATTTTTGTGCGATACGCATAACATAAAAAAGGAAAAATATGTTGAACAACTGATGCCATTTTTTACAGGTGACACAGTGACTACTCTTATGACAATAGACGAACATGAGAGGACTAATTATGATGTTGTCAGGGCAGCATTACTAAAGAAATACCAATTAAAACAAGAAGACTATCGTCTTCGTTTTAGGACAATGTTGCCAGAAAATGGAGTAGATTTCTCTGATTTTGTTACAAAGATACGTCGTACATTTACACGATGGGTTGAGTTGTCTCAGATTGAGAAAACATATGAAGGTCTAATGGACTTATTATTGCGAGATAAGGTTTTGTCATCTGTTAATGATTCTTTTCTTGCATTCCTTCATGAGCGTAAGCCTAAAAACTTAAAAGAAATGGAGGAATACTGTTGTCAGTATGCCACAGCACATCCCCATGCTACAGTTAGCAATTCTAAAGTGAAAGAAGGGTTGCCAGCTGCTTCGGCAACACCATATGGCCCTAATTTCAAAAAAAAATTTCAGGGTGCTCAACAAAATTGGAATAGGGGAAGTAATCAAAATTACACTCAGAAGCGGAGTAATCCAACACATGATGGTTCTTCGTCTATGCAGTGGAGACAAGATGGTAGTTCTCGTAATTTTAGTGGTAATAATTTGAGACACTTTCGTAAAGGCTATCCAAATAATAACTATTCAAATTTTCGAGGTAATCATTCTCGACGTCAAGATTATGACGATGGTGAATTTAGAAACCGGGATTCAAACCGGAATGATGATTACAATAGGCAATATGATAACAATTACAGGGGAAATGATAGTCGAAATAATTACAGGGGAAATGATAATCGAGGTAGACCTAGGTTTAACAAAAAAAGACCTTACCAACAGGCAAACTCTGCGCAACAAGAGTTTGATGGAGCCTGTAATACAGTAAATGATAGTGGTAACTCTAGGGCTATCACTGGTTGTGCTTTCGATTTTGGGAGAGCAACTGAATGCCCCCAATGCTTAACATTGTTTGACTCATCAACTGTATCTACGCTAAGTTGTGGTCACCCTCTTCCTGCTCTACCTGCTACAGTTGCGCATGATGGGAGAGGATCTCTCATCTTACATAAAGGTCTAATAAATGATAGGCTAGTCTCAGTACTTTTCGATTCGGGATGTACTACCGTCGGGGTTAAGGAGTCTCTAATAGATCCTTGCTGTGCCACTGGAAAAAACAATCAAATGTGTTACATTTGGTGGTACTATGGAAAGCTATCCTACTGCTATTATTAGGATTGACACTCCTTTCTTCACAGGAGATGTCCATGCATGTCTTCTTCCTAATCCTATTGCGGATCTTATAATCGGTCGTATTCATGGGGTTAAGGAATGCACCCCGCAACAAATTTCTAGTTGGGAAGAAAGAAACATTCAAACGGTCAATGCAGTGGTGACAAGAGCTCAAGCTCTTAATCCCCCAACTTCATCTGATAATAGTAATGAAGTTGATAGCCAAGACGAGCACTTGGTGATTTCCCATGACTCGTTTGTTAAACGTCAAGAAGAGGATCCTTCTTTGAAGAAATACTTCCTTCTTGCAAAGAAAGGGGATCCCAATCAAAATACGAATCACAAATCGTATATTACTATGAAGAATGGTATATTGGTACGAATGGTACAACACTCGGACAAGTCTATGCACTCGCAAATTCTTGTGCCTAAGTGTATGAGAGCCTTAATTCTTCGGCATGCACACGATTCTCAGTGTGCTGGACACATGGGTTTTTCCAGAACTAAAACTAGAGTCCTTGCGTCATTCTTTTGGCCATTCGTGAATAAAGACATCCGAATTTATTGCCGATCTTGCAAAATTTGTCAAGAGGTCAAGTCTAGGGGTCCGAGACATGCTGCTCCTATTCAGGCTGCAGATATTCCGATTCGGCCGTTTCAGAAAATGGCTATAGACATCATTGGTCCGTTCAAAATTAAGTCAGCCAGAGGACACCAATTTATCCTCACTTGCGTGGACATGTGCACGCGTTGGCCAGAGGCTATTCCTCTGAAGAGCATATCAACTGTCGATATCGCTGATGCTCTTTGGCTCGTATTTTCTCGTCTGGGATTCCCCGGAGAAATACTGTCGGATCACGGCACTCAGTTAATTTCGGACGTTATGTCTCAGGTAATGGCTACGCTAGACATTAAAAGGTCTCTCAGTAGTATTTATCATCCAATGTCCAATGGATTGGTAGAACGTCTTAACAGGACACTAAAGAACTTACTTGGCAAGATAACGGAGGATCATCCTGAAGATTGGGACAGGGTTTTACCTGCAGTCCTCTTTGCCTATAGAGAGGTTCCCAACGAGCATACAGGGTTTTCTCCTTTCGAACTTGTCTTTGGCGCGCAACCGCGCGGGCCAATGTCCTTGTTACACGATTTGATAACTTCCGATAATATTGACGATGATACACAATCGTCATATGAATATGTTATAGCTCTTAGAGAAAAGATTATCGAATCGTGCAGGTTAGCAACTTCATCTTCCGAATTTGCGAAAGAAAAAGCTAGGCGATTTGCTAATAAGAAAAGACGCCTACGTCAACTTTGTCCTGGAGACAAAGCATATGTCTTACTGCCCTCTCAAGAGAGAATAGACTTCTCATTTCTTGGAAGGGTCCATACACTATAGTCTCGAAAATTTCTGATGTCGACTATATTGTCGATGTGGATGGAAGGCATAAAACCTTCCATATAAATATGCTAACAGAGTTTATTGAACGTCCAGACTATTTACAGCCTATTTTCCAGGCGACGGACGACTCTCCAGTTCAACATGGTCACATCTCATCCCTGTCTGTTATACAGGATGAGGAAACTATTTTTTCTGACGTGAACTTACCTCTTCCTACGATTCCACTTACTTCAACGGAATCGTGGAGAGACGTTACAGTCTCTTCCAACTTGTCTTTTGAGGAACAACGTCAAGTATCCTCTACGTTACAATCATATCAGGATGTCCTTACCGACATTCCTGGACACACAGATGTCATAGAACATGACATCATACTTACTGATCGTAATCCGATCAGAGTAAGACCATACCCAATACCTATTCATTTTCAAGCACAAGTCGAGAAAGAATTGGATGAAATGATTCAACTACAAATAATTGAACCATCCACTTCAGCTTATTCTTCGTCAATAGTTATTGTTCGAAAGAAAGACAATAACATACGTCTTTGCGTTGATTATCGCAAATTAAATCAAGTTACGAAGTTCGATGCTGAACCTATGCCGTTATTAGATGATCTACTTATTAGACTTTCTAAAGCTAAATTCTTTACTAAACTAGACTTGTCGAAAGGTTATTGGCAAGTCCCACTGACGGAACACGCCAAACCTCTCACTGCTTTTTCGACACCTAGGGGTCTGTTTCAATGGAATTTTATGCCTTTCGGGCTTATGAACGCCCCAGCGACTTTCGTACGCATGATGCGACGAATTCTATCAGATCGTGCAGATGTCATTGCATATTTAGACGACATCTGTCTTTTCAGCGATACTTGGGAAGAACACTATGTGGGTCTGAAGGAATTGCTATCTACTCTACGTGAGCATAGTTTGACTGCTAAACCCTCTAAAGCTTTTGTTGGGTTTAGTGAAATTTCCTTCCTAGGTCATCGAGTTGGTCATGGTCTGTTGAAGACAGAGGACCAAAACATTTCAAAGATATTAAATATCTCGGTTCCGAAGACAAAAAAAGCAAGTGCGTAGTCTCTTGGGATTGATACAATTCTATGGAAGATTCATTGGGAATCTGTCCTCCATTATGGCACCACTTTCAACGTTATTGAAAAAAGGTTCTCCTAATATGGTGCGTTGGTCCCAAGAATGCCAATCTTCATTGGATCAGGTTAAGAATTTGTTCTCATCTCATCCTATCTTAAGACTACCGACGATTGATAAGACTTTTGTCCTTCGTAGTGATGCCTCTTCCACTGGCATTGGAGCGGCACTAATGCAGGAATATTCAGGAACTCTGCATCCTGTAATGTATATTTCTAGGAAGCTGAATGCGGCAGAAAGGAATTACTCGGTTTTGGACCGTGAATTGTTGGCTATGGTTTGGTCCATTCTTAAGCTACAAAGGTTCCTTCTGGGCGCGCATTTCTTTATGGAAACCGACCAAAAAGCTCTTACGGCTATGCAAAGTAAGGATTTGAAGAGCTCGAGATCTACTCTTATGCTATTGCTCTTCAGCCTTTCCATTTCACGGTGCGAGCTATCCGTGGTTCGGATAATGTGATGGCGGACATATTGTCTAGATGCCCACATGATTCCAGTTAAATCTTGTGTCCTAGTTTTTCCTGATATATTTTCAGACTTAGGTCTGTCCTTAATATCATAATATGTTGTAATACAAATGTATTTGGATGATGTTTAGATAATTTAACAAATTTCATTTTGTCCATCCATCAGTGATATGTTGCTAAAATAGCATTGACATTTGTATATTGCTATGATTATATTATTTAGTAATGTTTGATATATGATTGGTATTGCCAGCAACTTAGGTTTCTTGAATGGTATCCCTTAGTTTGTTTGGTTTAAAGGAAATATTTTCTCTTATGTTGGGAGATGATTTGTACCCTCTTCTATTGTACCTGATATTAGGTTCATTGTTTGCATGAGCACAGAAGTGATACTGGTGCTATCTTGCTCATGAACATATTAAAAAAAAAATTGCATTTTTTTTTACAGGGGGGTGGTAGTAATGTTGCTGTCATTTTCGACGGAGTCATCTGTCAAGTTATTTGCTTATGTTTGTATCATAAGTATAATTGTGTCTTTACCTGCGATGTCAGGTTGATTAGGGGTTGTCTTCCCTTGTTTATTCATTCATTGTGTTTGACCTGTAGGGTCAGAGGTTGACAGTTCGGCGTAGGCCTATGGGAAGGTTTTTTAAGCGGGAGTGAGATATACTTCCGGGAAGCCGGGAGGTCCTGTTTTTTCTGAAGGGACCAAGAGTCCATTGTTTTTCGGGGAGAATCTTCGAAGTAACTGCTATGGCAGTTTTCCCCAGTGAATCTCTGTGCGTCGGGATGACGACAGAATTCCTTGTGTAGTTCTGAGGATTCATTTACCAGGTAATACCGACCTTTATGCATTATTACGCTTTTCGGTGGCAGAACATGTAAAGGATTACCTAGGGTGAACAGCAGCTCACTGATCCGCCATTTCAGAACTTATATATTTGTGCTCGAGGTAGCCATCAAAGACTGTTAGTCTTATATTGTCCAGAAATCCAGTGACGAAGATATATTGTGGGAGCCGCAGATTGGCGGAACTTCTACCTACAATAAGTATTACTGCAGGGTTGATGATAACCTATTTAACAGAAGTACACGGCCGACGTTAGGACGAGGCCTGTGCTTCCAGCTATTATACTACAGCCTGATATGTGCAATTGGCAGGGAGTGCCAAGTTGCACCTGTGTGTCAAGGTAACTAAGGCATCTGACGCGTTTAGTCAGAGACGCCAAGGGCGACGCTACGAACTGTCATTATTGAAGAACTTTGCTATTGACCATGCACTTCTATTCTGATGTTTACCTTTTTGAATGCCAAATGTATACCTATCGATGTCAGGTCAGCATGACCTTGTTACACTGACTGTTCCTGTTGATATTATGTGTGTTCCCGTCAATAAATGTCTTGAAACATGCCTGCAGTGTCAAAGCATCCTTGATTACTGCAGTTGCAGGATCTAAATACGAGCATTCGCGTCATTGATCATTACGCTCGCACTACACATCTAACAACATGGTTATAACTGTGGGCCAGATCACCTCAACAAGTAGTTGGGTATCTCTTGCAGGATCTACATTCGTTCAACTTGCATAACACGCCAATCATGTCGATACATGCCGTAGAATAGTTGCCATTACACAGACCTGACGATGACGTCAGCTGTGCATTCTTCATTAAGCAGGTTGCATGAATCATGCTTTAATGCTTGTGCAGATATACCGCCAACCTGCAGTTTCCACCATATATAACTTCATCACTGGACTTCTGATCATATAAGACAAAAAGTCTTGAATAGCTACCTTGAGCGCAAATATAAGTTCTGCTTTACAGGAATCGTGAACTGTTCTCACAGCTAGGTAAGCCTTTACCAAATTCTGTCACCGAATACATAATAATGGCAAAGTCGGTGTTATCTTGAAACGAATCCTCAGAACACAATAATAACACTGTCGTCCTTCCTGACGCACAGAGAATCAATGGGGAAAACTGACAACGCAGTCACTTCGAAGATTTTCCTCCCCGAAACTATAATGGACATACACGTCCTCAGAAGCCAGGACTTCACAACTCAACAAGACGGAAGTCTAATTTTGCGCTCTCCACTGCGCATCGCATATAGCCCAGAACTGTTTTACCTTTGACCCAAAAGGTCAAACACAATGAATGAACAAACAAGGAAGATAACCCCTAATCAACCTGACACAGCAAAGTCAAGACATAATTATTCACCTTTGACTAGGGTAAAAAAAAATACGACAAATAACTTGACATATGCAACTCCGTCGAAAATGACTGCAACAATTGGACATTATATCTATTTGAATATTAAAACTGTTTTAATAAACACTACAATAAAATGTATTATTTAGTAATGAATGGAGGCTGAAGCACTGTACTAATTTCCATAAAACGTTTAAAAAACTCATTTATCACTGTAACACATAGCACACTAACACTGTGCAAAATCAACTTCCTTGAATGCACACTCGAAAACAACTGAAACATTCGAGCCGCCAACATAGAACGGTCGATTAAAAAAATAAATTCCTGATTCCCACGCCAAGTTAATTAATTCCCGTCTCTCGTTCAGCCATGCCGGAAGATTTATCATGGCGGTCTTCAGTTGACTACTGAACACGGAAATATAATCCTCTGGGAACCACTGTGGTTTCGACCAAGCGAATAAATTGTACTGAAGTCCCTAAAGAAATACCTTTAGTGCTTTTGTAGGAGAAGATAGCATTATGATCGTATGGCAGAACTATTGGTAAAGACTTGAAAAACAGCTAAAGAACAGACCGAAGGTGCAAATATTTCGTAGAGAAAACCGACAAAGTGTGAAGGAATAAAAAAGTAAGGAATTTTAAAATAATCTATACGAAACCTTCGAACACTCCGTGACATCATCCACAGAGGGTTTATTTCAGGAGCCGTTCAGGTTATTCAGTCAAAATCCCGGTCGATGACACTCCTACAAATGCCCGGGCTTGAACCTTGAACACCTGATCGCTAGCGCCATGTGGTAACCATTACACCAGCGCGGCTCCCAGGCGGAATATTTCGGCGGGATTGTAAAAATAAGTAAAAAGATTTTTTGCCGCCCCCCCAAAGCTTGCCGCCCCCGTCAAATGCACGTGTTGCACCGTCTGTAGAGCCGGCAGGCTTCTCTCTCATATATATTCTGTTATGTTGCTGTATGTTATCTTTCACAGTAAACAATACACCACACATATCACACTTATAGGACTTACTTTCCTTTAGTTTCAAGTGAGACTGAATGCTTAAATCACTGCAAGTAGCAACAGCTCTGTCACTCACACAAAGTTGTACATTTATCTCACTGGCAGAAAATGGTTTACTGCAATTTATGTTACGGATTTGATTTTTACAAACTGATATATTACTGTATAGGTTGTCAAACATTGTAGCAGTCCTTTCCTGACTGTTGATGAGGTTCACTGATGCTTCATTACAAGTGAGTCTCTTGTTGATGCTATCTTCTCTTGCGACATCATTAAAAGTGGCATCTCCAATCTTATTTACTGCTTCATTCATGTTATTTCCACTGTCCTGTGGTAACACATTCTGAAGATCACTACATTCATTTTCAAACGCCCAGCCTCCATCTCTGTGTACTGCTTTCATATGCTTATCCAGGACATCAAGTAGGAAGAAATGAGTGTTGCACAGGTTAAAAGAATAAACACCTGTAGTAAAAATAATGAGCGAAGATAATTAATTAAATGCAAGTTTTTTTATGTTTAGTTAAAATTTGTTAGCAAAATGTAGTAACAAACACATAAGCACAATTTCCCGATGATATTGTGATTGTTATTCAGGATCGACATCATTGCAATCCAGGCAAACCCATTGGTGCTAAGTCTTAGCTGTCCTCAGTATCTCCCCCTTGTGCAGGACTAGTGTCCCCACTATGGGTGCACACAAAGCTAGTCTGTCAGCACTCTTATTGCCATGTCATACACTTGAATGACTTGTACAGTAGATTCACACCAGCTTCTGAAGATTCAAGGCCTCTATAAATGTTTTCTATTCATGCAACAGACATCCATTTTGAACATTTAAAAGCATGAACTGAGAGTGTGACACAATAACTGCCCTGGTTACTGCAGCCTCTATTTCCATCATGTATACATTAAGCAAGTTTAATTAAAATTTGTAAACAGATTTAATTCTCTAAGAAAGGCTCACTCGCTGCATAGTATTAAATGTCATACTGTACAGATATTGAAATCAAGTAAACTTATGTAGCCAAAATATGAATTTAAAATAATAACATTGCTATTATACATACCTTTCTCATCTCCAAATAAGCATAACTGTTGTTGACTTTCTGGCATGTCCAAGAAGTCAGTATACTGTATCTCAGTTTTAGTACAGCTGTTGTCACAATCAGCCTGAAACAAATTTTGATCAATCCAGGCATTTATGACACATCATCACTATCACTTTTAGCTCCCTAAACAGCCTACATCAGAAACAAATGTATGCCAACTCCTCTTGTTGTATACTATCAGCTCAAGGTATCTCCATGACTGACTCATATCTTTGACTTTTGTATCCAGTTCTCTATGTGTGTTTTTGAATCTCCCAAAAACTCTTTTACACTGAGCATTTCAGAATGCTATAAACTATAGCTATATAATTGATCGGCCATGACAATGGATTTGAAAATTGAGATTTTTGTGATGGGCTTGATTTCTCTTTGAATTTATGACACATGTAATAAACAGTATTAAATTGCAGGGGAGATACTTCTTCGATCCTTAACCACCGTCCGTCAAAGCAGTCAGTGGCCATCACGCCTAGTGGCGTCTTGTAGGGCAACAACAAATTGATTCCACTTTGCACGGTCGGTGGCCATCCTTCGTACAGTGCCCCAACTCTGGTTCATTCTTTGCATCTCAGCCTCCACAGTCCTCCGCCAAGTTGTTTTTGGTCGGCCTCTCTTTCGCTTTCCTTCAGGGGCCCAAAACATAGCTGTTCTTGTGATGGCATCGGGGTCTCTTCTGAGGACATGACCAACCCAGCTCCAGCGTCTGCCGGCTATGATGGTGTGCATGTCCTCTTGCTTGCTACGAGTAAGCAGATCTTGGTTGGTGATGGTATTCGGCCAAAAGATGCGGTGAATTTTTCTTAGGCATGTTGTGTGAAAAGAGGACAATTTTGACATTTCCTTCTCTGTGACTCTCTAGCATTCCGCACCATAGAGAAGCACAGAAAGCACGCAACTCTGGTATAATCTTAATTTTGTGCTTGTGCTGTATTGGGAGGACTTCCAGATGTTATTTAGGCTAAAGAAGGCTGTTCTTGCCTTATTCATTCTGATGTTGATGTCTTTGCCTGCCCCACCGTCTGATGTTACTATGCTTCCTAGGTATGTGAAGGTATCTGTCTGTACCAGTTGCCGATTCCTTACTGATATGGGCTCAGGGTTGCTCACATTGAAAAAAATTGCCTAGAAAAATCACAAACAGCCAATAAAAGCTGGGGTTGATTGCCACGTCCTGTAAAGGATAAGCAACTAACTTAATGTTGTCAAGTGTTCACCTCTCTCATTTCTCTGGCCCAATCCATAACTTCATTTCACTGTTTTTTTTCTTTTTCTAACCTTTCGTTTCCAACTTTGGCATTAAAATCTCCCATTATTATTCTAATATCTTGCTTATTTGCTTTCTCTAATGCATATTGCAGTTCGTTGCGAAACTCTTCAATTTCACATTCTTAAGCAGCTGTTGTTAGTGCATATGTTTGTATAATTGTGGTGTTCCTTCTATTTCCTTTCAACCTGATTGTGACAATGTGGCCATTTATGGGGTTATATCCTAATAGGGAGGCAGCTGTCCTTTTAGACAGGTTTAAGCTGACGCCACTCTGACCTCCTTTCTCTTTGCCTGAGTATATGGAAGTTAATTCTGATGGAATCGAAAAGTGTTCCTGACGCGACCATCTGTGCTCTGAGATGCTCAGGATATCAATGTTTAGTCTTTCCATCTCGTTCTTCACTATGTGCTGTTGTCCTTGGTATAAGCTTTTGACGTTCCATCTTCTTATTTTGATTTTTTTATAAGACTGACGACTTGGTTTTCCTTGGTAACACAGTCAGGCTTTTGGCCGTCATCGCGAGTACCTGTAATGATGCTGCTAGCGATCTCGTCTCCAGTTAAATATGATCTGTCTAGCCTGGGGGATTCACCACCAGATCTTTCAGTAGTATTTAGATAAGTCATTATGGATTTCTTGGCATTATACATCCATTAGCTTGCCATTGCTTTCTGGATGGTTCTGGCCGCTTGCAACAAAATGACAAGGCTCCAATCAGAAATGTAATATGTTTACATTTAAAATGCCAAGTCAATAGCATGCAAGAGACATATATTTCCTCTTCTGTCACAAAAAATTCCAACATAACAAACTCACAAATAAATGTGTTGTTTACAATCTCCATAAATGGTATGCCAGCTTCCGTCGATTATCGCATTTACAAGTTCACTCTTCAAATGTCTCGCCAGATTAATATTATCAGTAATTATCATCACAGGTAACTTCGAGGGAAGTGATTGCATCACTTATCAGACACTCATAGTCGGTTGTAATAACGCTGAAGTGACATAGCCCGATTGACCAGTCTGTAGGGAAGTGAGTTGCGCAATCATAAACACAATTCGATCCTGAAGTCAACCTGAAGAAATCACGTAAGCGAATATAATTAAACTTTAAGGATGGTCAATAACGCTTTGACCCGACACGAATAGAAGTGTGAAAATGTAAAAAGTGACAGGGGCACATATTTCTGTACTCCAAAATAAAAAGTGAATAGATATGGGCAGAGAAAGAGAGAGAGAGAATGAGAGAGAGAGAGAGAAAGAGAGAGAGAGAGAGAGAGAGAGAGAGAGAATGGGTAAAAGAGAACGACCAATTAAGTGACACATACTGAAAAATAGAGTATCGAGTGCATTCAGAATGGATGGATAAAGCTTACATTTAGTTAAATGCATTTCTTTTTTTATTTTATAAAATTTTGTCTCGTTTTGGCGAGGCGCGTCCCGTTCAACCTAGCAGGTTATATTAGGGCGCATGTCTAAATATAAAAGACCTTTTTTGTGACCCGTCACAACAAACTATATTGACCATTTCATTAAAAAAAAAATGTCCGGCAGAATCACTACCAATAACAAATGTCAATATATCCTCATCCATATAAGTTAGAATTATTTTTTTATGGTTACCTCGTATAGAAACCATCAAATTTTTAGGAGCAGTGAGACAATTGATAAATTGTCTGATAATGTGCAGATAACGCATACGTAATGCACAGCCGCGGTATGTGATGACGCCTGTAGTAAAAATGGGAATGCTATGTCACCTCAATGATGACAATGAATTTCTCAATCGTGTGGTATTCTCCGATGAAGCGACCTTTCACACATGTGGCAAAGTTCACCGGCATAATTGTAGGCTATGGGGAAATGAAAACCCACATGTCGTATGGGAGCATGAGCGAGACAGCCCTAAACTTAACGTGTGGTGTGCCTTAACCTCGAATTATGTGATCGGGCCATTTTTCTTCGCCGAAGCCACAGTCAGAGGTGCAACATACCCAAACATGCTGCAAAATTTTGCAGTTCCTAGGGTACCAGAAGGATTCATATTCCAGCAAGATGGAGCACCTCCACACTATACCAATGAAGTATGAAACTACCTTCATCAACAATTTCCAGACATGGATTGGAAGATTAGGTCCCATTGATTGGCCACCAAGGTCACCAGATTTGACCCCCTTAGATTTCTTTCTATGGGGATACGTAAAAAGCTTTGTCTATCAAACTCCGGTGCAGGGACTGGATAATCTTCGGCAGCGAATAATTGACGCTTGTACATCCGTCACGCCTCAGATGCCGCAAAACACGTGGAGAGAGATAGAATACCGTCTTGACATTCTTCGAGCCACTAAAGGCGCTCATGTGGACATCTACTAAAACTTGGTGGAGATCTACTGAAACTTGGTGAGTTGATGGTGAAACTTAATGAGTTTGCCTAACAGAAAATCAAAATCCGGTCGGTCTGCTATTATTAGTATAAGAAATATTGACATTTGTTATTGGTAGTGATTCTGCCGGACACACTGTACATGTATACACACTCGGGCACGCTTACATACACACAGTTACAAGCACGTTTCAATGTACCTTTTATTTTATTTTTTTAAAGATAGTTTTGATTAACAAGGGAAGGACAAGAAAGAAAAAAATATGATAAAGAAATCTTACACACTCTTTTTTGGAATTATAGACACTTTATTTATTCTTTATTTATACACTGGCAAGAAAAAAAAAACGCATTTATCATGTATTATTGCCAAGGTTTTACTGGCACATCCAGTTCTCAATAAATAAAATAAAGTATTAATGTTATTTATGTACGGGTTTCCGATTTGTTTTCTCTTTTAAACAGTGAAGTCATTCCTACCTAGCAGGTAAGTGCTTCCTACCTAGCAGGTAAGTGCTTCCTACCTAGCAGGTAAAGTTCACTGTTCATTGAGTGGCACTGTCACAGGTTGTCTCCCTTTTGCTCTGCAGTAGTGGTCCAGCAGTGCCAAAACCTAGAGAATAAATTTGGGCTCTTAAAAGGTGTCAACATACAAGTATATATATTCTTCTTCTTTGATCCATAGCCGCCAACCGTCAAAGCAGTCAGTAGCCATCGCGCCTAGTGGCGTCTTGTAGGGCAACAACAAATTGATTCCACTTTGCTCGGTTGGCGGCCATCCTTCGTACAGTGCCCCAACTCTGGTTCATTCTTTGCATCACAGCCTCCACAGGTTGTTTTTGGTCGGCCTCTCTTTCGTTTTCCTTCAGGGGTCCAAAGCATAGCTGTTCTTGTGATGGCATCGGGGTCTCTTCTGAGGACATGGCCAACCCAGCTCCAGCGTCTGCCAGCTATGATGATGTGCATGTCCTCTTGCTTGCTCCGAGTAAGCAGATCTTGGTTGGTGATGGTATTCAGCCAAAAGATTCGGAACATTTTTCTTACACATGTTGTGTGAAAAAGAGGACAATTTCGACATTTCCTTCTCTGTAACTCTCCAGCATTCCGCGCCATAGAGAAGCACAGAAAGCACACAGCTCTGATATAATCTTAATTTTGTGCTTGTGCTGTATTGAGAGGACTTCTAGATGTTGTTTGGACTAAAAAAGGCTGTTCTTGCCTTATTCATTCTGATGTTGATGTCTTTGCCTGCCCCGACGTCAGGTGTTACTATGCATCCTAGGTATGTGAAGGTGTCTGTCTGTACCAGTTGCTGATTCCTTACTGATATGGGCTCAGAGTTGCTCACATTGAGCGTCATTCCGACTAGCGTGCCAATAAAATATATTGTATATTTCAGCTCCTCAAACGAACCAATCTTATCGAATCTCGTTCAGCACTACGTGAGTAAGGGCGTTTTAAAATTCGAAAAATACCCTCACTTGTTTCAAAATATTAAATTTAATATCCACGCGTGACCACTTACAGTGATGTCATATCATTGGGTCAGACTTCCGCCGGCATCTTGTGCACGTCATAAATACCATCTGTGAACTCATTTGATGTCCAGATCCTACCTATCGCCAATATTGTCTCTCCAGACAGATTATCGTGATAATAATCACACACAGGGATGGTCCCATGAAACGATAAACGCATCTACCACCTGTGTAATCTGCTCACCTCAGACGGCTATCTTAAACAGTCATTATTGGCTTCCATAGATGTTGATTGGGCGAGACCGTCTTTTCATGATAAGAATCTCGCTCGCTGACTGGTGATAATGACTGGGTATTGTTATGATAATACCCCAGTTCACCTGGCAGAACGTAAATAAGTCTGAGGAGTGGTAAACAAGATAAAGACAGTCCCATAGCAAATACTTCCGTAAAGGAATGGAGTGTTAGAGACTTTCCCCTACTAGATTCAGCATAGAGAGTAAAATAATGGTGCATACAATATGCCACATAATAATGACAGGGGAGAGAAAAATAAGAAAATATCACTCACATGGAAATGTAATGCAATCCTGCTGGAGTAGACTTGAGATCACACAACCATATCATCACATCATCCCATCTACCTCAGAAATTTACCCTATCTGAGAATGAATATTAATTCCAAGGAGCGGACAACTTTTATTACATTTAGATTGAATATGTTTACATTTGTGCTGTACTGGGAAGACTTCCAAATAGCACAGCACAAACATCAAATTCAGACTGTATGAGTACTCTGTTGTGCTTCTCTATAGTGCGGAATGATGGAGCGCAACAGAGAAAGAAATGTCAAAACTGTTCTTGTCTACATAATCTGTCTAAGGAAAATTTTCTGAATCTTTTGGCCGAATACCATCAGCAACCAAGAACTACTTATTTGGAGTAACCAGGAGGACATGCACCCCTTCCTACATTTTCACAAATAATGTCTTCCTGGAAACTAAAACAACATTTCTGCTCAGGTATGTCTGTCCTACCCCCAGGTCGATAACTGACTGGCGCTCCTTGTGCAAACATAAACCCTAGTTTGACCATCTGGGCTGTCATAAAGTAGGTCTATCTTTATCACTCTCTATCATTTCCAACATCTTTCAGATTGATAAATGCTTATTGTCGTGATATTGCTTGATGGAATGAATGTTTGTATGTACTCGTCTGCCTGATGAGAGTACGTGGTCAACTCAAACCCGGCACAGTGTTGGTCATATAGGTCACCTTGTCCCGGAACGTAATGAGGCCCCGACAAGAATGTATTGTTGACAATGAGTATTAATATGAGTGTCAATACGCGAATGTAGGAATGGTTCTGTAGAGTTTACAAGTTGGTAATAATGCACTCATACTCTTATGGCTGGAAGTCAATGATAACTGGAACTACAGTGGACGTTTTAGACAGTTTAATGACACACACTCTGACAGCACGGTTGACAGTCATTGGAACAGGTTGACACAATAAATCATTGAATACATGATAAATGGGTGACAACATCAATTTGGCAATCTCATAGTATGAAAATATAATCGGACGATAGGAGCAAATATCTAGTCATGATAGTCTATCGTCTCATACCTCCACTGACTAATCGCATCAGTTTGAGTTAACAATAACAATGGTCCTCACAATGTTCCCTTACAGACCCTCTGCTGACTATGTCTTTCAGGCTAAGTCTTTTAGGCTTTAAATTCAACAGGGTCTTTCTTTTAAGGTTGACAATCTCAAATAACAAAGAGTAGACTTCAATACAACGTAGGTCTTGGTATTGCCATCAGGTAATAAGATAACTCCGTTCCCTGACTGACAATTCAAATAGACCAACAGTGGGATTCAAAATGGCGCCGGTCCAAGTGAGCGACGTTCATCCAAAAGATATCCTCACTACAAATGAAAGTTCCGTTCATTTGCTCATCTAATGTCTTTGGGTTTTCCATACCCATAAGGAATGTTACATATGTCCACTCACAGTGCTGCTAGTACAGGAATCGTCTACATACGATCCATCAAATATATAACATAGATATAACATCTATAATAATATAAATAGATATAACATCTATGGCGTCGTTAGGCCTAGGTAAAGTTTTTAGAAAAAGTTCCTTCTTTACCTTGAGTTCAGGAAATACTAGTAACTAGCACACTAACATATATATTCTGGGAGAAGTATCGACCATCATAGTATACTGAGAGAAAACTCCTCTCTTTCCCAGAATCAATCACAATGACGAAAAACTTCGGACTCTCATTTGTCCGACAGCCTTCAAGATCCGTCCATCTTCACGGAAACCCCAACGACGACTGATCGTCTCATTGGGCATGCGCTAATGTTAACCTTTCAACTGTATTCAAGTGGGGCGACTATATATTTACTTTCACTCGAAGCAAAAAATGAGTATTCGCCCTTTGACTAGAGTCCTAATCTTAGACTCAAAATATCATTACCAAATATTTCCAAACATAACAAGTAAACAAAAAAATAAATATCTTTATATTCATTGCCACCAGTAATCTGTTGGTAACACAGATCTTTCTTATTTCATTTTCAATCCCATTTGCTCTTTCATCGTGTACAAGTAATCTTTAATCACGACTGGATAGTACAAACATTGAGGAGATCTGTTGATAGCATTACAAGGCAGTCCTTGTTCTGGAATTCACAGGGAAAGAGAGACAGATCTAGACTAAATAACACATGGAGAAGAGCACTGGATACAGAGGTGAAAATGATGAGAAAAACATGGAAAGAACTTGAGCAGATGGCACAGGACAGGAAGACTTGGCATGTGTTTGTTGAAGGCCTATGCTCCTTGGGGAGCTAAAGGGTATTGATTGATTGATTGATTGATACAAACTACAGCAAGCAAAACTACAACTAAAATGGGCAGGCAATATGATAAGAAGAAACATCAATGTACTTGGGTATCACACTAGACAGCCATATGACATGGAACACACAGATAACAAAAACATAGCTAAGAGAAAAACTGTGCATGTATAGCAGTGAATTCCTTTCCAGACTTTGTTCAACTATTAATTATTATTCTCAATGTGGCTATCTAGGGTGTATAGAATTTGTTTTGTCAAATACCTGCCTGTTCATCTCTCAGTTGCTTGTCTATGGCCTCTTTTAATCTCTCAAGGATTGTTTGATCAGAATTAACATCATTGCACTCTGGGCAAACCCATAGGTGCTCAGTCTCCCTCAGTAAATGCCAAAGTGTATGAATGCTAATTGTTCCTGTTGCACTGGATGTGTACACACTGGCTGCATCCCCTCATACATTCATCCCTGCTGATCTTACGTTCAATGCCAAATTCTAGCAGTCTTAACCTTGATGAGTCATCAATTACAGTGTCATTCTCTAACAGGCGATCATTCATTGCCCTCATTATCTTTCCCTTATCTAAATCCAATGTACCATCAATGGGTGCTCTTGAAGCTAGTCGGTCAGCTCTTTCATTGCTGCGTACCCATGCATGACCAAGACAATAAATCCATACCAATTCCTGAAAGTTCGAGGTTTCTATGGTTTTCCATTCATGCTGAAGCCATCCATATTGAACCTTCTAAAGCATGGATTGTGAGTATCTCTCAAGGATAATTCTGTTTAATACATTTCCTGGCACTGATAGTAACATTATTACTCAATAATTTGTGCACTGTTGTAATTTTCCATTCTTAGGCAGCTTGACCAGATAACCGTCCTTCCATTCTGCTTGTATTTCTTCTCTCTCCCAGACCTTGTCAAGTAGTTTGTATAATGTCACTGCATAGGTATCAATATCTGCTTTGATGGCGTCTGCTGGAGTGTCATCTGGTCCAGCTGTGTTGCCTTCTTTCAGAAGCTTTAAGACTTTCTTTATTTCTTCTCTACTCTGTCATTCACAGCTGATTTGTAGCTCCTCTTCTGTGGGCGTCTGTGGCCTAATGGACATGAACGCAGTTTCATAATCCAGATATACCAGGTTTAAAACCCGCTGCAGGCGGTTTGGTAGCAGACCGCTTGGTGTGGATTTTTAACAATGGTATAAGCGCCGTACCGTTCAGAAGGAATGGCAAACTACTGAATGAAAAAAAAATTGCCTAGAAAAATCACAAACAGCCAATAAAAGCTGGGGTTGATTGCCACGTCCTGTAAAGGATAAGCAACTAACCTCTGCAGGCTGGATGTCTAGGGGATTTGCTAGAGCTGGTCTATTGCGAGGTTGCTGTGGTGCCCAGTTGGCAGGAAGGATAGTGAGATTTACTTTTGTTGCTAGGCGGTGGGACCATTTCGAAGGTCCTGGGTTTGATTCTCCAGTAAGCCTCTCACTTCTGATATTTTTCTGTTGTCTGGTTTTTGACATCTTTATTTCTCAAGAGTTCCAGAAACAGACTTTTATGTATGTATTATTTATTTACTCTTTGCAGGTCTCAGGTTTCCCTCTTTATTTATTTAAATGTTAGAAAATAAGTTGTAAGCAACTGGTTCTATATTTTATTGTGTGGAATACCTTTCAATAGCTCACAGAACACTAGTGCTCCATGGAATACAGTTAGAGAAACGCTGATGTAAAGAATTGTGGTAACAGGCCAATTGTATTTTATTAACATTTCCAAATTTTATAAATCTTTTGTAATCTTACATTAACATGGTCAGACTTCTTTGTTTGAAAGTTCTGTGTTGGACTGAAGTCTTAATAATCTTATCTGGCTGGAGACACCAAAGATTTAAGTATATTCCTTCAGCTCCGTACAAACCTTAAATTTTCATCAAAATGTCATAATAACCTTTTCCCTTCTCTTTCTCAATCTTTTAATGACTGTATCTGAACTTTCATTCCATTCATAAATAACCTTTCTAAATTAATACATGTGCCTCTAATTCTAGCCATTGCTAATAGGATGGTATTGATTCTAGAATTTGGTTTCTCTAAATTCACTACCTGCATTGTAACTTTCAAATTTCTTTTTCCATGATCACCCCCAATTTTAAGCAAAACTTCATCTTCTGGTATACAATTATTATGCCGCGTTAATAAGTGCTCCCTCTTGTAGTCACTGAGGAACCCACACAAAAAAACTACATAAAATCTTAATACTTACCAATGATGCCCCAAACATTTGTCCGTCCTCTCCCACAAACTCTTTCATTTCCACATGCATCCATCCATATGTAATCCTTCTGGTCCATTTTCTTTCTGCCCCTTCATGCTTTTTTTTTGGTTATCCCTTACTTATGAAACTGACTAACTTACATTAAGGCTGCTGGCTGCTAAGATGAAATAAGGTAAAGAAAATCATTAATTTCTCAACATTAAAAAAAAAAAAAAAAAAATTTTTTTTACTGTCACGGCTCCACAGATTTTAAGATATTTAATTAGTAAATGTGTCACCCTTGGTAACATTTTCCTCTAATGATGATGATGTTTTGTACCAGCTGCTACAAAGCAGAGTAATATAATAAAACTGTGAAAATCCAAATAAAGATAATATTTTGCCTGAAGTTAATTTCTAGGAAATTATTTTAGTCCTGAGCTTATCAGGAATGCAGTGAAACTGGCTTAAATTTCATGATTTTCAAACGTAAGTCAGCTGATATTTTCCACCAAAGTAAATGATGCTGTGTTCAATAGTTAAAAAGATTTATTGCCTTCAAAACAAGAGAAAGGGCATGCAACTAAAGTAGTGACGTTTTATAAGGCACAAACAGCCGTGAGTAAATGCTGCACCACAAACACCACACTTGTAAGGCTTCTCTCCTGCAAGTGTTATTTTATGCATATTTAGGTTAAGTCTCACAGTAAATACTGCATCACAAACATCACATGTTTAAAGCTCTTCATCTGTATTCTTTTACGTAATTGTAGACTGTCATTGTAAGTAAATTCTGCACTACAATCATCGCACATGTAAAACTTCTCTCCTTTATGTATTAATTTATGATTTTGTAGACTACCACTCACAGTAAATGCTGCACCAATTCCAAGAGTATACCACACAACAATGGCTGACAAAAGAAATGAACACCTTTAACAGGAACTTCCCTTTAATAATATGCACAATACAATAAGGCCTCACACGACCAATAAATGCATCAAATACAATAATGCAATACCACTGAAAACATGCCTTGCAGCTTACATATACATGAAGGTGTGAATTATACAAAATCACTGCAATGAACGCAAAGGGAGCCGCGGTAGCATAGTGGTTAGTGCACTGGCTTCCTAGCGCAGTGGTCTATGGTTCGATCCCCAGATGAGGCGGGAATTTTTTAGGCCACAAACGGCTCCTGGGTCGACCCAGCCCCAAATGGGTACCAGAGCAACTCTGGGAAGGTTAAGGTGGCCAGAGTGATGCTGACCACATCACCCCTAGTGTGCTGATGGTAAAGATAATATGGGCCTAATACCATATTCCCAATATGCCTCAATGGGCGTGTAACGGGTTCCTTTACCTTTACCTTTTACTGCAATGAACATCGCTCACCTGAGCGGCAAACTATGAAAATGACACACTCAAAAAAAAATCCATCTATCTTTTATCAAAATATGGCCTGTAGATAATACGAACTAGACAATACACTGCTCTAGCATTACAACATACTTATCAACCAGGTCCGAAATATGGCAAGCACCCAGTTAATAGTCCATAACATGAACCACACAGCAATCTTGCTGGCAAAGGGAAAATGTCTGTCCTCTCTGGATGAAGGCTAGTTTCTGACTCACAACTTTGCGCCTTTTTTCCCCCGACTTCTGGTAGTCACATGACCCACCAGTTCGGCTAGCCCCGGCCTCGCCCGGCTGACTTTTTGTCGAACACAATACATAAGATGGACTGCGAAATAGCGCTGTGACATCCCCCCCCCCCCAAGAAAAAAAACGTAGTTTTCTTCCATCGGAGGAAGCTTCGCCCATCCTCCATAGGAGTTTGGATGACCATATGCTACTAACAGCATCTCCTCATCTAAACCAAGAGTGCCAAAGTACTCCACTACCATTGTTGTTACTGCATTCTCCAACCAACCAAAAAACACAACATGAGTATGAAGTCAGTTACCCCAAGGTTCTGGCAGTCGTGAAAAATGACAACGACTGTCCTAACCTGGTCACCCATAACACAGTGCGCTGTACATTAATAGCAACTCTTACATAGGCACACATTACAGTTGATATTCTCATAGCACAAACAGTCATTTGTCACAAGGTTTAGACGTATACCAAATTGACTTTATGGCGCCATAATACATCAATTCAAAGCATAACATTTAGCACAAACCTGATCTTTAAAGTACATAAGACACCTTCTACTGTGGTTGCAATTAATTGCTATCCACTATCCCATGTAACCACCTCCTCAGTTATCCTCACTGGATTATAAAGCTGTACAGAACAACTTATACTTTATCAGAACAGTACAGGTGGCGTGGGTCAGACTCTACAGTTTGGTTTGCGTTAATCAAAACACCCTAACTGAATGCGAACCTGATACCTAACCCTTGCTATTGCTGGACTATCAGCAGGTGGTTATGGAGCAATGACATGTGCTTCCACAAGACTGCATCACGCGCACCCCACCTATTTGCAAAAGTCACTCAGATATTGCAGACCCATACCTTGCAGTCACTAGCTATCAGGCCCTCAGATATGCCTCTACTGTTCCTATTCATGTAATACTGTCCCGGACTATGAGTATTCATGGGCGCCTGCTGCGAACCCCGTCTCAGATGTACTTTCTTCTCAGGTGGTGATACCTCAACCACCTGATTGTCCAACCCAGGAATTCGGTGTTGCTGAGACCCTGCTTCAGCTCCTCCCATGGCGTTATGCACTCATTGTACATTGCCGACGATCAAATCGGCGACCGGGTTCTCGAAGACAAACGCGTTCACTCTTCCTGATAGGAATGGGGTGTCCACATTAATACACGATTGGGGGTAAGACTCAACTTTGCCCCCAAATGTGGTACTCTTTACAGTTTTGTCTGTAAGGCAGGATTCGTCGATGCACGAACGACGTACCCCGACTTTTGTACATCCAGTGTCCCTCAACACTGAGACTGGTTTCTTCTCAATCACACCTTTGTGGCGTGCCACCTTGCCAGTCTCATGGACCACCGACAGACATGGTACCGCATGTCTGCAGTGTAACACTATATTCTTGTTTGATTGGAATAGAGGTCAACACCCCACACAGTCCTCGTTGTTGACTGTCCAACACAAACGCAGAATTTGCGTGTTCAATTGGGGTAGTACACATGTCAGCATAATAACCCCTTCCATTACAATTGGAACATCTGCGTTCCCTTTTTGACTCATCGCGTGGACTATTGCTGGGACTGCTAGCTGGTGAAGACCATGCTTCAGAGTCAGATGATCGGCTATCAGCGGACCCATTCCTCCACTTGGAATGTTTTGTTTTATAGTAAAACCGATCCTTTTCACGAGTGTCCCTCCACACTGAGACTGGTTTCTTCTCCACCACACCTTTGTGGAGTGCCACCTTGCCAGTCTCATGGACCGCCGACAGACATGGTACCGCATGTTTGCAGTGAAACACTATATTCTCGTTCGAATGGAATAGAGGTCGACACCCCACACAGTCCTCGCTGTTGACTGTCCAACACAAACAAGGAATTAGCGTGTTCAATTGGGGTAGTACACACGTCAGCATAATAACCCCTTCCATTACAATTGGAACATCTGCGTTCCCTTTTTGACTCATCGCGTGGACTATTGCTGGGACTGCTAGCTGGTGAAGATCGCGCATCAGAGTCAGATGATCGGCTATCAGCGGACTCATTCCTCCACTTGGAATGTTTTGTTTTATAGTAAAACCGATCCTCGTCGCAAGACTCCTCAAAGCATACCTGCTTTCGCGTTTGGCACTCTCCTCTGTTGCTATCACTTTTCCATTGATGGTTGTGCCAATTTGACCAACCATTCTGATGAGATCAGAAGTTACTGTAATTCCCTCTGCATGGTTGATAGCGGCTAGAGGGCCTATTGTCCTTCTGCTCTTGGCACCTGTCTGCACCGCATGACTGATTTTGCCATGGTTGTTGCTGAACTTTGCCGACACCTGCAACTAAGGCACCAGACAGACCAGACCGCTGGATAGGTTTGCCCGGATGGGCCAGGACATAATGGTGCCCCAATTGGGCCATAGAAGCAATATCCTTAGGTTGTCATTCCTGAAAAAATGCTACCAACTCAGTAGAACAAGATGACCACACTTTGTCCTGTAGCATTAGATCAACCAAGCCCTTAAAGTCCTTAGTAATTCCTTCCAACTCAATCCATCTATTCAGCAGAAGCTTGATCTTCAAGATGAAGTCCTTCTCTGCATTTGGCATAGTGTTTCTAAACTACGTTCGGTACCTGTCAGCCATCAAATGGAACTTCTGAAGCAACTGTTTCTTCACCTTGTCATAATCTGCCTGCTCTTCCAGCACGAGGCTATAAAAAGTCTCAATCGCAGGCCCCAATGACAATGTGGATAACAGAGACGGTCACTCATCTCTGTTAGCCTTCCAGGCCACTCAACAGCCTCAAACCTCTCAAGGAAAAAATCTAAACTATCAATTTTGTCATTAAAATTCAGCAGACACAGCCTAAAGGGTTGATGAGACTACCTCGGAGTTGAGTTCTGACCACTCGCACCCACTTCTATTCTTTTTAATTGTATTTCCTTATCAGCTTCTACCTACAGTCTTTTTTCCTCCGAAGCTAATCTCATTCTCTCCTTTTCTAATTCTAACTCTCTCTGTTTCAAATCGTTATCTTATTTCATCTTATTTTCTTGAAACTTTTTATCTTCTTTCATCTTCCTTTATTGTAATTTGAACTCTCTCTGTTTCAAATCTTTCTCTTCTTTCATCTTCTTTTCTTGTAATTCTTTATCTTCTTTTCTTGTAATTCTTTATTATCTTTCATCTTATTTTCTTGAAACTCTATCTTCTTTCATCTTCCTTTCTTGTAATTCAAACTCTCTCTGTTTCAAATCTTTCTCTTCTTTCACCTTCTTTTCTTGTAATTCTTTATGTTCTTTTCTTGTAATTTGAACTCTCTTCTTTTTAGCTCTAACTCTTCAGCATGAACATCTCTTTCCTGCTTCTGAATCTCAATGTTTTTCTTCTCTTCCTGCTTCTGCTTCTCAATGTTCTTCTTCTTCAAAGCTTTTTGATTTTCCTCTGACTGGTATTCTGCCTTGGCAAAATCCATCAGTTCTTTCCCAGTGTACCCACATTCTTTGCCTATCTGAACGAAACCCTCCAAGTCTATGATGTACACTCATGATACTCAATACTATCTACAACTCTGCTTATTTTACTATAGAATCTCACTGTATGCAAATTTAATTCAGTGCTTCCATGCAACTACTCAATAAAATGTACTAAATGCCACCTCACCTATATCAACACATACCTCTCTGCTTACAAAGTATGCAGTAATAATATTTTCAAAGCAATATCACCACTCACAGTACAATTACATGCATGTATATATAATCCACTTCACCCTCAATTCAGTATGACCATTCTCTGCCTCTTGTCTAATGTCTCCTTACTCTCTAGGTTTGGTCCTTATGACCACTTAGTCTCTGTGATACAACTGAGAAGACCCTTACTATAGTCAATATCTGTATCCCACTAGCTGATAATACCTCTTGGTGCTATGCTCCTTCACAACTGTAAGGGGCAATGACACGAGAATTGAGCAATAAGTTAGCTTTTACACCACAGTATCTTACTAGCACACACCCTGGTGCTGTACTCTGACAGTATTTCAGTTCTACTCAGTATGTTTACAAATGGTAAAAAATGAACATTCCACAGATGATAAGACACACACCCAACACTACAATAACTACCAGTCACGAGGATAAAGATGACAGACAAGATCAGAGCAGGGATAGACTGATATATACAATGCATGACTGACAACGAACAAAAACAAGGGATACCCGATAACGTATTTACAAGATAGCAAGAAGGAACAAGAAATAACACCACTTAAACACAACAATAGAATTACTAAATGTACAAGACAATGTAAATACAAACCGCACCAGTACACCTTACAAATACTGAGCTTGGAATGTTAAGTAGGGAAGTCGCAGGAAACCCTTCTGCCTGACTCCACCACTAAACACACGCAGCCACACCCTAGAAGAAATCAGTCTAATCCAATCTTTTCCCACAAGTAAGAAAAGGAAGAATTAAACTCGCCACCCATCCACCCTTGAACTCACAAATATAATATTTGGATACAGTCATTATTCTTGCTGACTAGAACAACCCCTACACTTAACAATGAAGTACTGAGAGGTATCTCCTTAACTAGTCACTAACTAACTCATACCAATCAAAACAAACTCAATAACATTTAAGCAATCATAACACTATAACATATCAATTGATTTACCATGAATATAATAATCACGACTCCAAGTGACAGGAAATCAGAATGACAGATCCCACATAACTAACTAACACCATATAAAGGCACAGACTAAGTTTCTACAAAGAAAACAAGGAAAAAGAACAAAACAAAAGGAAGGAATAAACAACAAAAACAAATAAGAATACCTCAAGAAACAGACGTTGACACCGAAAAAGATTAATGCTTATGGGGAAGAGCAAAAAAAGAAAACAAAAATACACAAATCATACACAGATGTTCAAACAATAACTTAACTGATGATCCATCGATGCACCTCCACATAGCTCCTCAGACACAAATGATGGTAGATGAAAACAGCACACACTGGTCTCCACAAACTTGAAAACATCAAAACGTAAACAATGTTCTTCACGGTGTTATCACAGCACTGTCCACAGCAAGAATAATGACTGTATCCACACTAATGTCCAGATAACAAGACTTCTTCACAAGTCTATGTGCCAGATAATAACAATAATGTCCTTTGGCATGGTGATGCATATAATATATGAGTATCCGCAATAATGTCCTGATGACAAGACTTCTTCACAAGTCTATGTGCCAGATAATAACAATAATGTCCTTTGGCACGGTGATGTGTATAATATATGAGTACAGATCAACACTTCATCACTTCAGGAACCCAGCAGTCTTTACTCTTCAGCACAGTATATTCAGGAACACTCAGATCAGCAGGCTTCGGTAACCGGCATCCCTTCAAGCAGTACTAGGATCATGAAAGGAGCATGGGTAGGCTCCTACTAGAACAGCACATTGGTAGGGCATGATGACGACAGGAAAGCAGGAATGTAATGTTCCCCATGTAGGTAGAGCAGTAAGTGATGACACTACTGCAGATTGCTACATGTATAACAATGGTTGCGTTGATCTAGACCATAATCCAAATAAGAGGAGTTGCCACCACCACTATTGACATTACCAATACCAACAAATATAGATGATCTAATCTCCTCTGCCGGCACAACACAGTCAGGCACTAGAGCCCAAATACTACCAACATCACTAGTGACACTACTAATATCAACAAATCTTGAAGATCTAATTTCCTCTGCCGACACAACACCGTCAGGCACCAGAGCCCAAATTTTAATTTTCTTTGCAACCCTCATGGAACTACTGTAGACACCTGTCACACCTAACCTCCGAAGCTACATCTGGATCTCTAACTTCCTATCACTAAGCTACAAAGTACGCCTTGTAATATATCAAACTGTGATACTAGATGCCAGCTGCAACTTTACTCTACCCTTGTGACACTCCTTCTATCAATAATTGAACAACCTAGCACCAAAAGTGAACTTTCCAAAACAACATTGAACACCCTAATTGTCAAATATTATCCGTATTGACACCAATAAACTTTCACTGTGCACTCTTACCAAACTAGGTCAAATACCGCAACAGGTCACACCTGACCAAAACAGTTCACTGCTACTGACTAACACCGGGCACCAAACACCCTCTCGTGAACACTGGAAGACACGATGAAGTGAACACAATGCTTTGCTACAACCTCTATATATTTGTGTGCATAGAAACTACTAGCCTTGTATACTGTAAACTATTGGCCCCATAGCCTTCAGGCTCACAAAAGAACCAGATACAGCCCCCAGCTGTCAAGACCAATTATCGTGGAGAACACTCCACTGGTTACACCACTGCAGTGTGGATTTATAATAATAGCTAAAGGCTCGTTATTCCAAGAGTATACCACACATCAACGGCTGACAATAGAAATGAACACCTTTAACAGGAACTTCCCTTTAATAATATGCACAATACAATAAGGCCTCACAAGGCCAATAAACACATCAAATACAATAATGCAATACCACTGAAAACATGCATTGCAGCTTACATATACATAAAGGTGTGAATTATACAAAATCACTGCAATGAACATCGCTCACCTGAGCGGTAAACTATGATAATGACACACTCCAAAAATCATCTATCTTTTATCAAACTACAGCCTGTAGATAATATGAACTAGACAATACACTGCTCTAGCATTACAACGTACTTATCAACCAGGTCCGAAATATGGCAAGCACTCAGTTAACAGTCCATAACATGAACCACACAACAATCTTGCTGGCAAAGGGAAAATGTCCGTCCTCTCTCGACGAAGGCTAGTTTCTGACTCACAACTTTGCGCCTTTTTCCCCCCGACTTCTGGTAGTCACATGACCCACCAGTTTGGATAGCCCAGGCTTCGCCCGGCTGACTTTTTGCCAAACACAATACATAAGAAGGACTGCAAAATAGTGCTGTGACAGTATTCTTCCATGTTTTTGTAGGTTAACTTTCTGAGTAAATGCTGCACCACAAACATCACACTTGTAAGGTATCTCTCCTGTATGTATTCTTCCATGTTTTTGTAGGTTAAACTGCTGCACCACAAACATCACACTTGAGGTAAAAATCTCTCCTGTATGTATTCTTCCATGTTTTTGTAGGTTAACTTTCTGAGTAAATGCTGCACCACAAACATCACACTTGTAAGGTATCTCTTCTGTATGTATTCTTCCATGTTTTTGTTGGTTAACTTTCTGAGTAAATGCTACATCACAAACATCACACTTGTAAGGTATCTCTTCTGTATGTATTCTTCCATCTTTTTGTAGGTTAACTTTCTGAGTAAATGCTGCACCACAAACATCACACTTGTAAGGTATCTCTCCTGTATGTATTCTTCCATGTTTTTGTAGGTTAACTTTCTGAGTAAATGCTGCACCACAAACATCACACTTGTAAGGTATCTCTTCTGTATGTATTCTTCCATGTTTTTGTTGGTTAACTTTCTGAGTAAATGCTACATCACAAACATCACACTTGTAAGGTATCTCTTCTGTATGTATTCTTCCACGTTTTTGTAGGTTAACATTCTGAGTAAATGCTGCACCACAAACATCACACTTGTAAGGCTTTACTTTTAAGTGTACTCTTTTATGTACTCATGGCTGACCTCTTGACCTAAATGTTACACCACAAACATTACAACTGAAGTGCTTCTCTGCTTCATCTATTTTGTTATGCTGCTGTAGGTTATCTTTCACCCAAGCCACCTAATGGAGAACTATGGAGGCTGAAATGCTAAGCATGAACCAGAGCTGGGGACCAAACAAAGGTTGGCTGTTGAATGTGCAAAGTAGACAGTTTGTTGCTGCCCTACAAGGCACCACCAGGCACGTTGGTCACTAATTGCTTTGTCAGTCAGCACCAAGGACCAAACAAGAAGAAGACACTGAATAAATTCTTCATCACAAACATCATGCCAGTAAGGATTCTCTCCTGTGTGTACTCTTTTATGTTGTTGTAGGTTATCTTTCTCAATAAGTGATACACCATAAATATCACACTAGTAGGATTTGTCTTCCTCTATTATCTTGTGAGACCGAATGATTAAATCACTGCAAGTAGCAGCAGCACTATCACTCACACTAAGCTATGAATACTTTGATGAATTTGAAGGGGACCTTTTCGAGTAAATGCTGCTCCACAGATATCACACTTGTAAGGCTTCTCTACTGTATGTATAATTTTATGTCTTTGTAGACTACCACTTTCAGTAAATGCTGCACCACTAACAGCACACCTGTATGGCTTATTTCCTGTATGTATGCTTTTATGTCTTTGTAGATGACCACTCTCAGTAAATGCTGCACCACAGACATCACACTTATAAGGCTTCTCTCCTGTATGTATTCTTTTATGATTTTGTAGATTACTGCTCAGAGCAAATGCTGCACCACAGACATCACACTTGTAAGGCTTCTCTCCTGTATGTATTCTTTTATGACTTTGTAGGCTACCTTTCGCAGTAAATGCTGCACCACAGACATCACACAAGTAAGGCTTCTCTCCTGTATGTATTCTTTTATGATTTTGTAGATTACTGCAAAAAGGAAATGCTGCACCACAGACATCACACTCATACAGCGTTTTTCCAGTATGTATTCTTTTATGTGTTTCTAGTTGACCTCTCCGAGTAAATGCAGCACAACAAACATCACACTTGTAAGGCTTCTCTCCTGTATGTATTCTTTTATGACTTTGTAGGCTACCTTTCACAGTAAATGCTGCACCACAGACATCACACTTACACAGCTTCTTTCCTGTATGTATTCTTTTATGTGTTTCTAGGTGATCTCTCTCAGTAAATGCAGCAGTGCAAAAATAACACTTGTAAGGCTTCTCTCTTGTATGTATTCTTTTATGTCTTTGTAGAGTACTGCCCAGAGTAAATGCTGCACCACAAACATCACACTTGTAAGGCTTCTCTCCTGTATGTATAATTTTATGTCTTTGTAGACTACCACTCTCAGAAAATGCTGCACCACAAACAGCACACCTGTATGGCTTATCTCCTGTATGTATGCTTTTATGTCTTTGTAGATGACCACTCTCAGTAAATGCTGCACCACAGACATCACACTTATAAGGCTTCTCTCCTGTATGTATTCTTTTATGATTTTGTAGATTACTACTCAGAGCAAATGCTGCACCACAGACATCACACTTGTAAGGCTTCTCTCCTGTATGTATTCTTTTATGGCTTTGTAGGCTACCTTTCGCAGTAAATGCTGCACCACAGACATCACACAAGTAAGGCTTCTCTCCTGTATGTATTCTTTTATGATTTTGTAGATTACTGCAAAAAGGAAATGCTGCACCACAGACATCACACTCATACAGCTTATTTCCAGTATGTACTCTTTTATGTGTTTCTAGTTGACCTCTCCGAGTAAATGCAGCACCACAAACATCACACTTGTAAGGCTTTTCTCCTGTATGTATAATTTTATGTCTTTGTAGACTACCACTCTCAGTAAATGCTGCATCACAAACAGCACACTTGTATGACTTATTTCCTTTTCTTTTATGTATGCTTTTATGTCTTTGTAGATGACCACTCTCAGTAAATGCTGCACCACAGACATCACACTTATAAGGCTTCTCTCCTGTATGTATTCTTTTATGATTTTGTAGATTACTGCTCCGAGTAAATGCTGCACCACAGACATCACACTTGTAAGGCTTCTCTCCTGTATGTATTCTTTTATGTGTTTCTAGGTGACCTCTCTGAGTAAATGCAGCAGTGCAAAAATAACACTTGTAAGACTTGTGTCCTGTATGTATTCTTTTATGACTTTTAAGGTGACCACTCTCAGTAAATGCAGCACCACAGACATCACACTTGTAAGGCTTATTTCCTGTATGTATTCTTTTATGCTTTTCTAGGCGACTTCTTACAGTAAATGCTGCATCACAGACATCACACTTGCAAGGTTTACTTCTTGTATGTATTCTTTTATGTCTTTGCATGTGATCTGTCTGAGCAAATGCTGTACTACAGTCATCACACTTATAAGGAATTTCTCCTGTATGTATGCTTTCATATAATTTTAGGCTACAATTTTGATTAAACTCTGCATCACACTTGTAAGGCTTCTCTTGTTTATATATTCTGTTATGTTGCTGTATGTTATCTTTGACAGTAAACAATACACTACACATATCACACTTGTAGGACTTACTTTCCTTTAGTTTCGTGTGAGATTGAATGCTTAAATCACTGCAAGTAGCAACAGCTCTGTCACAGACACAAAGTTGAACATTTATCTCACTGGCAGAAAATGGTTTACTACAATTTATGTTACAGACTTGAATTTTACAAACTGATGTATTACTGTGTAGGTTGTCAAACATTGTAGCAGTCCTTTCTTGACTGTTGATGAGGTTCACTGATGCTTCATTACCAGTGAGTCTCTGGTTGATGCTATCTTCTCTTGCTACATCAGTAAAAGTGGCATCTCCAATCTTATTCACTGCTTCATTCATGTTATTTCCACTGTCCTGTGGTAACACATTCTGAAGATCACTGCATTTAGTATCAAACTCCCAGCCTCCATCTCTGTGTACTGTTTCCATATGCTTATCCAGGACATTAAGTTGGAGGAAGTGAGTGTTGCATAGGTGACAAGAATAAACACCTGTAATAATAACAATAATGAGCAAAGATAAATAATGAAATGCATGTCTTATATGTTTAGTTAAAATTTGTTTGCAAAATGTAGTAGCAAACACATAAGCACAATTTCCTGATAATTATGTGATTGTTATTCAGGATCAACATCATTGCAATCTAGCAAAACCCATTGGTGCTAAGTCTCCCTCGGCAAATGTTGAAGAGTATGAATGCTTACTGTACTGTAGCATCCTGATTCTATACATGTCAGATGCATCCTCTCATACGTTATACCTGCTAGTCTTATGTTTGGTGCCACATTCCAGCTATCTTAACCTTGTTGATTCATCTATTGCAGTGTTGTTTTCTAACAGATGATCATTAACTGTCCACAGTATCTCTCCCTTGTGCAGGACCAGTGTCCTCGCACAAGGTGCACGTGAAGCTAATCTGTCAGCACTCTTACTGCTGTATCATACACCTGAATGACTTGTACAGTAGATTCACACCAGCTTCTGAAAGTTCAATGCCTCTATAAACGTTTTCTATTCATGCAACAGACACCCATTTTGAACCTCTAAAAGCATGGACTGAGAGTGTGACACAATAACTGCCCTGGTTACTGCAGCCTCTATCTCCATTATGTATATATTAAGCAAGTTTAATTAAAGTTTGTAAATAGATTTAATTCTCTATCAAAGGCCCACTTGCTGCTTAGTATTAAATGTTATACTGTGCAGATATTGAAATCAAGAAAACTTATGTAGCAATAACGTGAATTTAAAATAATATCACTGCTATTATACATACCTTTCTCATCTCCAAATAAGCATAACTGTTGTTGACTTTCTGGCATGTCCAAGAAGTCAGTATACTGTATCTCAGTTTTAGTACAGCTGTTGACACAATCAGCCTGAAACAAATTTTGATCAATTCTGGCATTTATGAAACATCATCATTATCACTTCTAGCTCCCTAAAAAGCCTAGGTCTTCAAGAAATGTCTGTCCACTCCTCTTGTATAATATCAGCTCAAGGTGTCTCTATGATGTCTGCCAACTCCTCTTGTCATATACTATCAGGTCAAGGTGTCTCTATGATGTCTGCCAATTCCTCTTGTTGTATACTATCAGCTCAAGGTGTTTCCATGATGTCTGCCAACTCCTCTTGTTGTATACTTTCAGCTCAAGGTGTCTCCATGATGTCTGCCAACTCCTCTTGCTGTATACTTTCAGCTCAAGGTGTCTCCATGATGTCTGCCAACTCCTCTTGTTGTATACTTTCAGTTCAAGGTGTCTCCATGATGTCTGCCAACTCCTCTTGTTGTATACTATCAGCTCAAGGTGTTTCAATGATGTCTGCCAACTCCTCTTGTATACTTTCAGCTCAAGGTGTCTCCATGACTGACTCATATCTGTGACTTTTGTATCCAGTTCTCTACTATGTCTGTTTTTGAATCTCCCAAAACCTCTTTTACCCTGAACATTTTAGAATGCTATAAACTAGAGCTATATAATTGAACTACCTTAACACTGGAGTTGAAGATTGAGATTTTTGTGTTGGACTTGATTTCTATTTGTATTTATGACACTTGTAATATACAATATTAAAATGAAGGGGAGATACTTTTTTCTGTAATCATTTTCTCATTATTGCCATCACTCATGAACACATACAAAGATACACTCACATGCACATATACAAACAAACACATGCACAGGCAAATGCTCATGTACATACTTATAAACACACACATATACAAATATACAGAGCACACCATTTTTTTCTACATGAAATAAGACCCTATACGGTCACAGTAAACTTTCAAACACAAAAAAAAAAACATTTGAATTGTTTGTGTCATAAATAAATAAAACACTGAAATAACAAACAAGCATAAATAATAAGACCCCTTGTAGTTTCTGGGGTCTATTATAAGACAAAAAAAAGAGTGGAAATATTGCTCCCTCAGGATGCTGTACAAGGCACTATTATAAGGCTGATCATGAGGCTGGCAACATCATCATGTCAAACAAATAGCTACAGATACCATCACAGTAAGAGCTTGTGAATGTTTAGTGTAAGCTTCCTGTAGTAGTGGTTCTATCCTCCATAGGGGGTGACCAGGACAATGGTGATATTTAAGGTCAATTACCTGTCTGATATAGTTTGTCTAAACAACGGTGCATACAACATATAAGGTTAATTAACTCTCTGAAATAGTTTGCATAAACAATGGTACATTCAACATATAAGGTTAATTAACTCTCTGAAATAGTTTGTCTAAACAATGGTACATACAACTGCTTCTTCTTCTTCTTTGATCCTTAGCCGCCGACCGTCAAAGCAGTCAGTGGCCATCACGCCTAGTGGCGTCTTGTAGGGCAACAACAAATTGATTCCACTTTGCTCGGTCAGTGGCCATCCTTCGTACAGTGCCCCAACTCTGGTTCATTCTTTGCATCTCAGCCTCCACAGTCCTCCGCCAGGTTGTTTTTGGTCGGTCTCTCTTTCGTTTTCCTTCAGGGGTCCAAAGCATAGCTGTTCTTGTGATGGCATCGGGGTCTCTTCTGAGGACATGACCAACCCAGTTCCAGCGTTTGCCAGCTATGATGGTGTGCATGTCCTCTTGCTTGCTACGAGTAAGCAGATCTTGGTTAGTGATGGTATTCGGCCAAAAGATTTGGTGAATTTTTCTTAGGCATGTTGTGTGAAAAAGAGGACAATTTCGACATTTCCTTCTCTGTAACTCTGCAGCATTCCGCACCATAGAGAAGCACAGAAAGCACACAGCTCTGATATAATCTTAATTTTGTGCTTGTGCTGTATTGGGAGGACTTCCAGACGTTGTTTAGGCTAAATAAGGCTGTTCTTGCCTTATTCATTCTGATGTTGATGTCTTTGCCTGCCCCGCCGTCTGGTGTTACTATGCATCCTAGGTATGTGAAGGTATCTGTCTGTACCAATTGCTTATTCCTTACTGATATGGGCTCAGGGTTGCTCACATTGAGCGTCATGACCTCAGACTTCTTTAAATTGATGTTCAAGCCCACCTGCTGGCTAAACTTTTAAGTCTATCCGTTTTTTCCTGGATGTGTTGATGTGAATGTGCTAGCAGTGCAATGTCATCTGCATATTCCAGATCTTCCAATGTAGAAAATGTTGTCCATCTTATTCCTCTTGGACTGCCCTCTGTTGTCTGGCGCATCACCCAGTCTATGACTGTTAAAAATAGAGTGGTTGATAAGGGGCATCCCTGTCGTACTCCTGTCTTCACCTCAAAGGTTAGGTCGCTCTGCCAAACACTACACGTGAAGTTTGCATAGAGGCTTTTTTATGATTGACACTATGCAGCTTGGAATTCTGTAAGACCTCAGTATTTTCCATAAACTGTCCCTATGTATTCTGTCAAAAGCCTTTTCAAAATCAACAAAATTAATGTAAAGCTGTCTTTGCCATTCTGAGCACTGCTCTATAATGTTCCTGAGAGTGAATATATGATCTACACATCTCCTGTTCTTTCTAAATCCTGCTTGTTCTTTCCTCAGTTTGTGATCTACTGCCTTTGAAGTTCTCTGTATAATTATCCTGCCTAGTATTTGCTGGGAACTGAGAGAAGAGTGATTCCTCTTCAGTTATTGCAGTCTGCAAGATCTCCCTTCTTGGGCAATTTGACAATTATTCCTTTGTTCCACTCTGATGGTGTTGTCCCCGTTTTCCAGACTTGTGCAAATAGTGGTTCTAATAGTTCTGCTGCTAGCTCAGGGTCTGTCTTAAATAGCTCTGCATTTAAGTTATCATGGCCCGGAGCTTTGCCGTTCTTTAACCCTTTGATTGCTATGATGATTTCTTCTTTTCGTGGAATGTCTGTATTCACATCTAGATCGTTTTCAGCTTCAGGAACATTCAATTGTGTCTCTGGTGGTTCCTTGTTCAGAGTTTCTCTGAAGTGCTCTGCCCATCTTGTTTCTTGTCCCTCTGCTGTCGAGATGAGATTACCTTGCTTATCTCTTACTAATGTAATATTGTTTGCACCTCATTTTCCGCTGATGAATTTAGTTATTTTGTATACTGTGCTTTGTTCATTTCTCAGTGCTGCCTCCTCTGCCTGTCTTGCAAGATCGTCTAGGAAATTCCTTTTGTTGGCTCGGGTTTGGTGTTTAACTTCCTTGTCCAGCTGACTGTACTGTTCGCTATATAGTTGCTTTAACCTGGGGGACTTCGCTTCTGTTTTCTTTCTTTTCATTTCCTTTCTCATCGTTATGGTGTTTAAAGTTTCTGGTGTTATCCAGTCTTGCTTCTTCCTTTCCTGGAATCCCAAGCATGATTTGCTGCTTTCTTTGTATGGTGTTGAAATTCTGGTCTATATCATCAGTCAATGTCTTTTCCTGACTTTTGGCAAATTGATATCGTTTCTTTATGTCGGCCGCAAAAGCTTTTCTGGTAAGGGAGTCCTTCAATTTGCTGATGTCAAACCTTTTCTGTGTAGTTACAGTTTGTGCAGCCCTTCTTAGTTTCACTTTCAGTTTTGCTACTACTAAATGGTGATCACTTCCCACATCTGCACCTCTTCTTACCTTCACATCTTGTAATGCATGTCTCCATCTACCGTTAACCATGATGTGGTCTATCTGGTTTCTGTCCCGACCATTTGGTGATTCCCATGTTAATTTGTGAATTTCTTTATGTGGGAAGAGTGTTCCTCCAATGACCAGGTTATTAATGCTACAGAAACTTATTAGTTTATCCCCATTTTTGTTTGCTGTTCCGCTGCGCATTTCCCCATTGCTCTTTTATTATATGTATTGTGTGTACCAACTTTCGCATTGAGGTCTCCCATTACTATAACAAGATCATATCTAGGTGTGTCTTCCATTTCTTTCTGCAGTTGTTGATAGAATTCATCCTTGACCTCCTCATCGCTATCACTCGTTGGTGCATAGCATTGTATTATTGTAGTGTTGGTGAATCTCCCTCTCAATCTTATCAGTCTGTTGTTGATGGGTTTCCATTCCAGTAATGTCCTTTCTATTCCTTTCTGTAGAATAATGGCTACACCTTCATTGTGTTGTCCATCCTCTCTTCCAGAGTAAAGTACTGTTTCTCCTGTTGCTGTTTTAACTTTTCCTGCCCCTGCCCATCTGCTCTCACTTATCCCTAGAATGTGTAACCTATAGTTTCTCATTTCTGCCGTGACCTGTCTTAGTTTACCTGTCTCGTACATTGGTACATACAACATATAAGGTTAATTAACTGTCTGATATAGTTTGTCTAAATGATAGTACATACATCACGTAAGGATAATTAACTGTCTCATACTGTCTGTCTAAACAATGTTACATACAACATGTAAGGTTAATTAACTGTCTGATATAGTTTGTCTAAACAATGGTACATACAAGTATGGTTAATTAACTGTTTGATGAAGTTTGTGTAAACAATGGAACATATAACAAATAAGGTTAATTAACTGTCTGATGTAGTTTGTGTAAACAACGGTACTGTTACGGTAGATTAATTGGCATGGTCTGCTAGAGGTTAGCAGCATGCGATTTTAGGGGTTACAACGTGTAATGTAATGTAAAAGTATTATTAGTCTAGTGAACGCTGTGACGTTTCAGCGTTAGTAGTCACGCACGGTGACCAAGAGACGGGACCCTTTTCTAGACGACCGTCGAACCGAGAAGACGTGTCCTTGGAATGTTATATTGCCGGGCATGTATTGCCGCACGATTATATTGTATTAAATAATGGACATGGGTCAGTCCAATGTGATGATGAAGAAAGATGAAGTTACAGGTTAGTAAGTGACTAAACCTTGTCAAGATGAATTTATAGTCCGTCTTAGATCTACTAGTGCCAGACGCATAATCTCACTGTCGGTCATTGGAATTACCAACCACGCGTGCATACAGTTATGCTGTTCTGACTATTATGTTTTCAAGCTACGAGACAAAGGACTGATTTGTAAAGGAATAATATATGAAGTATGAACTGCAACTTATTATGTATAATTCTTCATAATGACCATGTGTGAACTGTTCGTGTATTCTTCTTCTTCTTCCGTCCTTAGCCAACGACCGGCAAAGCAGTCAGTGGCCATTACGCCTAATGGCGTCTTAAGGGCAACAGCGAATAGATTTTCTCTGCCGTTGTTCCCATCACGCCTAATGGCGTCTTTAGGGCAATGACAAATCAATCCGTTTGTTGTTGTTTCCGTAATCAAAGTGACTGTGTTCGTGTATGGAAGTGATATAATAAATACATGTGGACTCAAAGAATGACTTATCAAGTCTCTAACGTTGGACTTTGATTATATTATGAAGTCGACCAATATTCTATCCCACCTTCGCGTAATTTACCATCAATAGCACGATATCATAATTGACTGAGAAGGACCCCCTTGTATAAACAAGCAAACTCTCGCATTTACTGGGAACACGCCTCCAGTAACAATGGTGCCCCAGTAACAATGGTTGGCCATCGCGGGGACGAAAGAAGGAAAAATTTTTCTTGTTTACATGTGTTGCCAACTGTTTACGATTACAAGCAAGTCACATGATTTGCATAATACTACGTTGAACACATGACTACGGAATGCAAATCTGACGTCACTACATCATGCGTGGATGCAGCGCTTCGAAAAGAACAACCGTCAACTCATTCCAGTTTTGATTAATATTTGCTTAATCAAGAAGACCAGACAAGAGAATACTGTCATCAGCCAATCATGAGCAAACAGTACTAGGCACTAGTCTAGTCCGTTGATGAACTTGACATCGCCGGAGCCTTCTAAAGATAAGTTTAGATTTAGGACGATTGTCATTCATTAGCACAATACTGAGTCCATGTTTTTTTTTTGCAGGCATGTCCTTCCTATTAATTATTTATCGATGTTATATCTGTTTGTTTTTTTTGTCCGTTGATATTGTCCTTTATTTGTGGGTATGGATGGGTGGCGATTCGGAATGAATAACATGGCTCTAAGGATGCCGATATTCATTCTGAATGTTCCTTAAGGCCGTTAGTTAATTGCTTTTAACGAAGAACCCATCGACGACCTTCCGATGATTTTCGTTCGTTCGTAATTGCAATTAATTGACCTTGCATGTTAGATGTCCAGTCTAGTTATAATTGGGGTATTCTAGTGTATTTTGTTCTAATTTTTATTCAGTTTTGTAACAATGTTTGTAACCTATCGTGTTTTTTCTGACCTTACTATCATTCAGTTTAATTTTTTTTTTTTTGTACAACCGTCAATGAGTCCATGTATACGTCACTAATTGGTGTGTACGCAGCTTAACTTTCTATTCAGTTCATTCTTTAATCTCTCACTTCCGGTTTAGTCACCTTATTTATTAATGCAGTTTTATTGTGAAAATGTCTTTGTTGTATGGTAATACTGTTCTGTATTCCTTGTTTAACACATTGTATTGTTTGTTTTCATCTCATCCATTTATAATTTAATATTAATGCTATAATTTATTCATTAATAAGAGTGTAGAATAATATGATTAAATTTTTATGAGTTTTAATGAGGAATTGGGGACTTTGCACCAATTTGCAGTGGTAGTCCAAGAAATGGGCAATGCACTTTATATCTCATGATTAGGGCATAATATATAATGATTAATTATTAAAACTTTATAACATATTAAGACATATTTAATGTTAATTAGTACACTTTCTCAGTACTACAGTGTGAACTTAATAACTATTAAGATTAAATAACCTAATTATTTAGGGATATAACACATAATTATTGAATACTAATATTAAGTGCATGATATAATTTCAGCACCTTATATAACTAACTATCATAACTATTTATGATAGATATTAGTGGGTATATATATAATATTTTTACAAAATATTATAGATTTGTTGAACTTATAAATAACATTACAGGAATATTGCAATTTCTTATATTGATTATTCATTCGTTGAGTAATTAGAATTATCGACATAGATTCTAGTAGTGATTACTAGACATAAGTAATTGAATACTTAAATAAATCAACTTCAAGAATGCTTACCTTGGATCATTTCATTAAAATTGGAAAAGATTGTAATAAAAAGGGAGATGCACTCCTTGAATTTGCGGAACAACAACTTGCAAAATATAAAGCAGAGATGGAAGAACTTGAAAGAAAAGAGGCTGAAAGGAAAGCTATTGCTAAGGCAGAGAAAGAAGAATTAAGACAAGAAGAAAAAAGAAAGATAGCAAGAGATGAAATCCTACGGATTGAAGAAGAGAATAAATTGAAACGACAGGAAATCATACTGCAGCAAGAAATGGAATTGCAACGGCTTAAATTGGAAACAGCAAAACTTAATTCGCAGGGTGCTGCAACAAGCCAAAATGATAATGCTCAATCGGGATCTTCTTCCAACCGACTTAAGGGCACTTATTACTTTAAACTACCACCGTTCAAATTACACGTGGACGACCTATCATCGTGGCTGGTGCGCTTTGAGGATATATGTAAGGTCAATAACCTTGACAAAACTGCATGGGCACTTAAACTCAAGGAATTTCTGGATGGAGAACCTGCAAGTGCAGCACAAAATATTGATCTGACATTAGCCACAGACTATGAGGCCATTAAGACGTTGTTATTACGTCGTTTCCATTTGAACGAAGAGGCATGTAGATTACGTTTCAAAAGTTTGTTGCCAGATAATAATAAAGACTTCACAGGGTTTATTGCTAACATACGCAATACTTTTAACAGATGGGTTGAACTGGCAGGTGTCAACAAATCTTACGACAAGTTAGTCGATTTGTTATTGAGGGATAAAGTGTTATCGTCTGTCAGCCCACCATTCTTTGCTTATCTGCAAGAACGGAAACCAGAAACTATTGATGAGTTAGAAAAAATTTCTTTAAATTACTGCACCGCTCATCCGAATGCTAACATTTCTGGCTCGTTAATAAGAGAACCTCTACCTGTAGCCTCCAATATGGCATATCATAGTAATAACAAACCTAGAACACACAGTGTGGACAGAGGTAGGTTCAAAGGAAACTATGACATTAATTTTCATAAGGGGCGTAATAGTTATAACAATAACTTTAATAGAGGAAGACCACAAAACAGAAATTATTCACCTCAGTCCAGATACAACAGTAATCCACGTAACTCAAGTTATAATCGGTCATATAATTATAATAATGGTAACAAGTGGAACAATAGCAATAATTATAACTCGAGACATCGAGATAACAGTTACAAAAGAGGACAACAGGATAATTCAACAAATTATTCTTGTCATCGTTCTCATTCTCGTAGATCGACAAATTATAATCATAATACAGGGGCAGCCGTTACTACTGCTACAACCCCTGGGGTTCAGAGTTCACCTACTAATAACAAAATACAGTCTTCGTCTACTTGTTTTGCAATGAATTATAACGTGGCAAATAGTTGCCCAACATGTAATCTTATATTTCAGAAGGCAAAAGAGACAGTTCTGAACTGCGGACACATTCTACCAGAAGTCAGTCTAGCAGTCAATGACGGAACAGGCTCGCTGATCTTCAACAGAGGAAAAGTTAATGGATCCATCGTCTCAGTTTTAAGAGATTCGGGATCAACCACGATCGGAATCCGTCAGACACTTGTTCATCCAAATTGTGCAACTGGAGAACATGTCAGGTGTATGACCTTTGGTGGAACTATAGAATATTATCCAACTGCCATTATACATATTGATACACCTTTTTTCACAGGCAACGTTAAAGCATGCATGTTAAGAAACCCAATTGCCGACCTTATGGTGGGATGTATACACGGAAGTAAAGATTGCACACCTGAAGATATTATCAAATGGGAAAAAGATAATCTATGCATAGGAAATGCAGTAATAACCAGAGCACATACGAAACAATTAGAGAATATGGACACGGAAAACAAGGAAACAGACAAACATGAAAGTATCGAGGTTCATTCTGCTATTGACCGAGTATCCTTTGCTGCAAAACAGAGGGAAGACAGGTCATTAACAAAATTTTTTGCATTGGTCAACAAAGTTGACAATCTTGCTATGAACAATAATAATAAACATTGGTTTATTATTAAAAATGACATTTTATTAAGATGTTTTATGGATAAAACTCATGTAAGACAACAGGTCATGGTACCTTTTGCTTTTAGACGGTACATACTTCAACACGCACATGATTCTAAGTGCGCAGGTCACATGGGATATACTCGGACACGTTCGCGAGTATTATCTTCTTTTTTTTGGCCGGGAGTATCACGAGATATTTCACAGTACGTACGCTCCTGTACGATATGCCAAGAAGTGAAAGCACGAGGAGCCTTTCACACGGCGCCTATTCAGGCTTGTGACATATCTGTGAGACCCTTTGACAAGATGGCCATTGATATTATTGGCCCACTTTTACCATCAGCCAGAGGACATAGATTTATTCTCACGTGCATCGATTTATGCACACGATGGCCAGAAGCCATCCCATTAAAAACAACCACCACCACAGATGTAGCTGATGCACTACACCTAATCTTCTCTAGAGTAGGTTTTCCTAGAAAACTTTTGTCAGATCATGGATCTCAATTTATATCTGAGACTATGACTGAAGTAATGAAGACTTGGCAAATAGATAGAAATCTCAGCAGCATTTATCACCCAATGAGTAATGGTGCTGTAGAAAGACTTAACCGCACACTCAAACAGATGTTACATAAAGTTACAGTTAACCATCCACAGGACTGGGACAGAGTACTACCAGCCGTGTTATTCGCTTATCGAGAGGTGCCACATGAACAAACTGGCTTCTCTCCGTTTCAGTTAGTCTTTGGCGCTCCGCCAAGAGGTCCTATGGGACTAATAAAAGACTTATTGATTGACTCCGAGATGACTCAGGATACCCAGTCATCTTATGAGTATGTAATTAATCTCCGGAATAACATTATTGATGCCTGTAAAATGGCAACAGCTTCATCAGAGGCTGCTAAAGCGAAAGCTAGAACTTTCCAAAACAATAGTAGACGATTACGTCAATTATTTCCAGGAGATCAAGCTTATGTGTTATTGCCACATAACAATAATAAATTACTCATCTCATGGAACGGTCCATACCAGGTTATCAATAAGATTTCTGATGTTGATTATGTCCTGGACATTAAGGGACATCACAAAATTTTTTACATAAATATGCTCAAACAATTTCATACTCGACCTGAACATCTACAAGCTATTTTTCATGAACTAGAAGACACTTTCGTACCTAGATGTCACTATTCTAATTTGTCTGTTATCCAGGAAGAAGAATCTTCTTTTCCTGAGGTACAGTTAACTTTACCTGTACCTGTAGTACAGCCTAGTGAATCTTGGCGGGACGTAACCATCTCTTCGTCGGTTACACCGCAACAGCATCAACAGATTGCTGAACTTCTACAATCTTACCCAGATGTGTTGACCGACGTTCCAGGTCGCACATCAGTCATTAGTCATGACATCACTCTTAATGATGATACTCCAATTCGGGTACATCCATATTCTGTTCCTCTACACTTTCTTACTAAAACTACTAAGGAACTTGAACAGATGTTATCTTTAGGAATTATTGAAACTAGTAATTCCCCATTTTCTTCTCCATTAGTTATTGTCCGAAAGAAGGACAATAACATTAGACTATGCGTCGACTATAGAAAATTAAATGCACAAACGATAGTTGATAGCGAACCACATCCACTTCTCGACGACTTACTGCCACGTCTATCGACAGCAACTATATTCACTAAGATAGACTTAACTAAAGGTTATTGGCAGATACCACTAACCGAAAAAGCTAAATACTACACAGCGTTTTCCACTCCGCAAGGTCTATACCAGTGGAATGTTATGCCTTTTGGGCTTGTTAACGCTCCAGCTACCTTTGTTCGCATGATGCGACACATTTTTTCAGGTAGACCAGACATTATTACATACATAGACGACATATGCTTATTTAGTTCATCTTTTGAGGAACATTTTTTGGGTCTTGAATACGTTTTGGATACATTAAGAAGTAACAATTTAACTGCTAAACCCACAAAATTACAAGTGGCATTTCATGAAATAACTTTTTTGGGTCACATTATTGGAGCAGGATATATCCGAACACTACCCAGTACAGTTTCAAAAATTTTAAACATTTCCGTTCCTCAAACGAAGAAACAGGTTAGAAGCTTGTTAGGTCTAGTCCAATATTACAGTAGATTCGTACCTAACTTGTCATCTATCACGGCTGTCTTGTCCTCATTATTAAAGAAGGACATGCCAGTGAAGGTGACATGGACTAATCAATGTGATAGAATTTTCCGTCAAATACTTGATATATTTTCAAATCCACCAATTTTGAGACTACCTGATGCTTCCAAAAAGTTTATTCTCCGCACAGATGCGAGTAACTACGGAATTGGCGCATGTTTGCTCCAATATCATGACAACATCCTCCATCCAAACTTGTACGTCTCACGGAAACTGAAACCACCAGAAGTAAAGTACTCCACTGTCGACCGCGAACTTTTAGCATTGGTGTGGGCAATTACGAAATTAGAGAAGTTCCTGCTGGGAGCCCCTTTCGTAGTACAAACAGACCAGAAGGCCGTAGCATCACTACGACGGGCGAATCATAAAAGTCCAAAGCTCACCAGATTCGCCATTCTCCTTCAACCGTTCAACTTTACGATTGAGTACATTTCTGGGACAGACAATATCGTCGCAGACGCACTATCCAGAAATCCTTTGGATGTCGAGTAATCAACACTGACACTTTTCTAATACGTCAACCGAAATTACGTGTCACAGAAGACTGAACCCTATCGCGAAATTCTTAACATGGAGATAAACCTTTGCTTACGATTCAACTAAATAACTTGTACAGACAAGTGCGAAACGAAATGAACTAAATCAAGAGACAGTATGTTCGTATTTTACGCCGGAACTTTGGCTAGTGTCCGTTCCGGATAAAACTGGTTGAAGCAACTTTGAAATTAATACTTGATGACATTTCGAACTAATTGAAGCTTGTGATAGGAACTCTTGGACGTTAAGAATATCGATACTTATTCTGAATCATAACACTTAAACAGTCTTCTCTTATCGGAATTCACAAGGATCAAGCCTACGTATGGAGCATCATATCCAACTTTAATTAATTTTAATTAAGTACATTAAAATAATGGAAATTAAAATGAAAAGTGAGATGAATATGAAAAAAAAAAGAGATGAAATTTGAAAAAAAATGAAAGAAAGAAAAAAAAAATAAGAACTCACATGATTCTTATATACTATTATTGTATGTAACTATTATATTATATAGTTATTAATTATGTTGATACTTTACATACTATATTATTGTTTAAATTAGTTAGATAGTTATTAACAACTTAATACTACACTTAATTGATGTCCAACACACATAACTAAGTTAAATTTATACATTACTTTCTTTCGCTACTTTATTCTTCATTTATTTATTTCTCTTCTTAACATATCCTTTCATTTCTCTTACATTAGATTTTCAACAACTTTATTCTTATTACACACTCAATATAATTAATTAGTTTAATTTTAACTCTTTAGATTAGTCTGACGTGACATTTCATTGCGACATATTTTAAGTTAATTATTTAATTAGATATCAACATTAGCCATTCTCTTTTAGTTCATATAAAATTTATGTATAACATTTATGTATAATATGATGATTAATATATTAGATGACTGTTAGTAAGTCGACATGACCACGACACTGTTCTAGACAGAACATCGTAGGCCATATGCCGCATTTTTGATGTTTTTTGTGTTTTTTTGTTTTTGTGTTTTTGTTTTTGTTTTTTTTTTTTTGTTTTTTGTTTTTTTTTTTACATTGTTCTTTTTTTTTTTGATATTGTTAAATTTTTTGATATTCATTCAGATAGGTTTTTGAAAAAAAAAAAAAAATCTATCTAATAGATTTTTTTTTTCCCCCGGTGGACAGGGAATTGTTACGGTAGATTAATTGGCATGGTCTGCTAGAGGTTAGCAGCATGCAATTTTAGGGGTTACAACGTGTAATGTAATGTAAAAGTATTATTAGTCTAGTGAACGCTGTGACGTTTCAGCGTTAGTAGTCACGCACGGTGACCAAGAGACGGGACCCTTTTCTAGATGACCGTCGAACCGAGAAGACGTGTCCTTGGAATGTTATATTGCCGGGCATGTATTGCCGCACGATTATATTTTATTAAATAATGGACATGGGTCAGTCCAATGTGATGATGAAGAAAGATGAAGTTACAGGTTAGTAAGTGACTAAACCTTGTCAAGATGAATTTATAGTCCGTCTTAGATCTACTAGTGCCAGACGCATAATCTCACTGTCGGTCGTTGGAATTACCAACCACGCGTGCATACAGTTATGCTGTTCTGACTATTATGTTTTCAAGCTACGAGACAAAGGACTGATTTGTAAAGGAATAATATATGAAGTATGAACTGCAACTTATTATGTATAATTCTTCATAATGACCATGTGTGAACTGTTCGTGTATGGAAGTGATATAATAAATACATGTGGACTCAAGGAATGACTTATCAAGTCTCTAACGTTGGACTTTGATTATATTATGAAGTCGACCAATATTCTATCCCACCTTCGCGTAATTTACCATCAATAGCACGATATCATAATTGACTGAGAAGGACCCCCTTGTATAAACAAGCAAACTCTCGCATCAACTGGGAACACGCCTCCAGTAACAATGGTGTCCCAGTAACAGGTACACACAACATATAACATTAATTAACTGTCTGATATAGTTTGTCTAAACAGCGATTCATACAACATAGAAGGCTAATTAACTGGCTGATATAGTTTGTGTTGACAATGGTACATACAACAGATAAGGCTAATTAACTGTCTGATATAGTTTGTCTAAACAATGGTGCTAACAACATAAACGGTTAATTAACTGTCTGATATAGTTTGTCTAAACAACGGTACATATGACATATCTTTTTCTTCTGTGATCAGTTTCCTATGCTTGGCAGTCTAAACAAGGAAATGAGTTGCCTCCATGAATCCAGTTGTCAGCAGAAGGTCCTAGCAGGTGCCCCACAGATTCTCTTTCACTTTTGTCTCCTGGGGCCAGGTTTGAGCTCTCAAGTCACCAAAGAGAGGCCACATTTGCAGAATGTCTTCCAGAGTCTGGGGGCCATTTTGTCATGTGCACTGGTCAGTTAGGGCAGCATTAATTTTGTGGAGATAGGCTTGTATTCTACAGTGTCCTGTGAGGAGCCTAAAAATGGTGGTTTGCTGTTTTCTATCTAGCTTTAGGATGGGGCCTTGTGGGTAATTGCTGCTTGTTATCTAGCTCCATGCATTTTTGTACTTTCTTTTGATAAGTGTCTTTGCTTCCTTCTATGAAATCCTGTGGTGAAACTCTTCCTTCTGGGTGCCTGCTTTTGACAGTCTGTCGGCTGCCTCATTTCCAGAAATTCCACAATGTGCAGGAATCCACTGCATTGACATTTTGTTGTTGACGGACAGCTGATTAAGGTGTTCAATGGCTGTACTTGTTAGGAAATCTTCAGGTTCATTTTGAATAGTCTGGAGAATTTACATGCAGTTGCATAAGAAGACTATATTTGGTCCTTAAGTCTTTGTTCCTCTAGTATCTTTGTAGCCTCTAGGACTGCCTGTAGCTCTGCCCTGTATTTGTTGAGAGTTCTCCAGTGGCAATTGACTGTTCTATTTCTGGAGCGTTTGGCATTAGTATTTGGATCCCTGCTCTTCCTTTCCTTACTGCTTCTTCTGAAGATCCATCGGTGAAGACATGAATCCACTGTGGACTAGGGTATTGGTTGTTGAGGTGATCCAGTGTTTTCGCTTTCAGAATAGTGGGAGTCTCCACAGTTCTGTTCTTAATGCCTGGGATTGTAAGGTATGACATATAAGGCTAATTAACTGTCTGGTATAGTTTTCTAAAAAAGCGGTACATACAACATATAAGGTTAACTAATTGTCTGATATAGTTTGTCTAAATAATGGTACATACAATATATAAGGCTAATTAACTGTCTGATATAATTTATCTAAACAGCAGTACATACAACATAAAAGGTTAATTAACTGTCTGATATAGTTAGTCTAAAAAACGGTACATACAACAAATGAGGCTAATTAACTGGCTGATATAATGTGTCTAAACAATGGTACATAAAACATAAAAGGCTAATTAACTGTCTGATATAGGTTGTCTAGTCTAAACAATTGTACATACAACATATAAGGCTTCTTAATTGGCTGATATACTGTGTCTAAACAATGGTATATACAACATATAAGGCTAATTAACTTGCTGATACTTTTTTCTAAACAACAGTACATACAACATATAAGGCTAATAAATGGGCCAGTATAATTTGTCTAAACAGTGGTACATACAACATCCTACCTCAGTATTAGCATCATGATTCTGGAAGTCTCCATTATACTCCTGCTTACATTCATCAGAATCTGGATTTTGATTACAGTACATGATATATTTTACCTTTTACATACATTCTGGCTGATTCTTTAATGTATTTTGACAAGAAGTTATTATAAAGTTCAAGAATGTTTAAAAAATATATATATAAACTATAGTTGTGTAAACTCAGTAAAATACTTACTGATATAACAATGCACTTACAACAAGAGTATTTGAAAGTTTAGACTAGTCTTTCTTAACAAGAAATTGTTGCTGTTGATAAACAAGGGTTGCTGAGTTTGTCACCTTTAGTAGCCAATGCCAAGTTGAAGAATTTGTATGTGTTCTGAGGCTACTAAATGGTGACTGATTAAAGTGTTTGTGATTGGTGGTCAATAACCAATATACCCTTTATGTCCCCAAGGAGCATAGGCCTTCAACAAACACAGACCAAGTCCTCCTGTCACATGACAATAGCTCAAGTTCTTTCTATGTTTTCTTTATAAGTTTCATTTGTCTCCAGCTCTCTTCTCCACATGTTTTTTAGTCAGCCTCAGCCTTTCTTTCCCTGGGGATTTCAGAACAAGGACCACCTTGTAATGCTATCAACAGGTTTTCTCAATGTTTATTTTATCCACCACCAGCATCTTTTTCTCATCTCTTCTTCCACTGGCACTTGTCTGGTTCTTGTCATCAGTTCCACATTTGTGTGATTTGTAATTTTTGCTTACTTAGTCGTTCCCATTCTATCATGAAGTGTAAATGTTTAGAAGAGAGAGCTCCAGACTATCCTATCGGCTGTCTTCTTTCTGGCCTGATTCCATTCTAGTCCTTGGTCCTTCAAAGATAGTCAAATGTTGGCCTCCCAGCATACTCTGGGTCATCCTGGGGGTCTGGATCCCTGGCTCTTTGTTTCCCATGCTTGTTATGGTAGCTGATCATCTCCCATTCTGCAGACATGGTTAAACCATCTTAGTTGGGACTGTCCTACTTGAGTCTGCAGGGGGTGGGATTTTAGGCCTTGATGTATCGTCTGGTTGCGGACCATGTCTCTTCTTGTTACTTCAACCACCTTCCTCAGATACCTCATTTCTGAGGTTTATATCTGGCTTTTGTGGGTTGTAGTCATTGCCCATGACTCACATTCATTTGCCAAGACTGGTACTTAGGTGGAGCGTTATACAGCCATCTTCTATTTCTTACCAACCTCTCTCTTGCTGAGGAATCCTCGATTTATGGCCCAAAAAAGTCTCCAAGCTGCTGCTTTTTGAGTGGCCAACTCTTCTTTGATGCCTCCTTTTTGGTCTATAATAGCACTGAGGTATTTAAAGTGGTTGACCTGCTCCAGGACTTGTTCTCCCAGCTTAATCTGATGTCTTTTTTCTTCTCGTGATATCACCATGGATTTTGCTTTAGAGCTGCTTATGACCATCCCTCTCTTCTCCAGCTCTTCCTTCCAGACTTGCAGGTTGGATTGGAGATGTGCCTCTGATTTAGCAATCAGGGCAACATCATCAGCAAATGCCAGCTCTGAAATGCAGACCTGTCTCATCTTCCAGTACCTCATTGAATACTTTCTTATTCTCTCCTTACATGCCTTGATGACATCGTCCATGAGGAGGATGAAAAGAGAAGGTGATAGGATATCACCTTGTCTTACATCAGTGGTGGTCCTGAACTCTTCTGACTTATGGGTTGCTGTCCTCACATAATTTCTGCAAGACTTGTAGAAGCTCTGTATAGAATGCATCAGAGGTGCTGCAATGTTCTTCCTTGCCAAACAGTCCCAAAGTTTGCTCCAGAGACCGCTGTCAAATGCCTTTTCCAGATCTATGAAACAAAGATGGATCTCACTCTTATACTCAAGGGCCTTTTCACTCATTTTAGAAGATCTCTCTTCTTAGTATTGTTGGTAAGGTTTTTGCCAAAGTCATCTTAATGCGACTACAAAAGTTAGCTGAGCGCATATATCCAGAGGCACAGTGTGGATTCCGAGCTGGCAGATCAACAACAGACATGATCTTCTCTCTCCGCCAGCTTCAGGAAAAATGAAGAGAGCAGAAAAGACCATTATATATTGCCTTTATAGACCTCACAAAAGCATTCGACCTGGTTAGTAGGGATGGACTCTTTAAAATCCTCCTGAAAATAGGCTGCCCTTCTAAAATGCTGGAAATGATAAAGTCATTCCATGATGACATGAAGGGAACAGTCCAATATGCTGGAAGCACATCACAGCCCTTTGATATACGAAGTGGCGTTAAACAAGGCTGTGTTCTGGCTCCGACCCTCTTCGGAATCTTCTTTGCCTTACTCTTGAAACATGCATTCAGAGATGCAACTGAAGGAATATGCCTTCACACTAGGTCAGATGGCCGTCTGTTTAATCTTTCAAGGCTGAAGGCAAAAACAAAAATCAGAAGGGTCAATATAAGAGACTTGTTGTTCGCTGATGATGCTGCAGTCGTCACTCAAAGCCAACAGGAGCTTCAGAACTTGATGAATCGCTTCACTAAAGCATGCAAGGACTTTGGCCTCACAATAAGTCTAAAGAAAACAAATGTGCTGAGTCAGGATGTGGGTGTTGCACCAGTTATCACTATCAATAACTATGAATTGGCAGTGGTGCACCACTTCACATACCTAGGGTCTACCATCAATGACAAACTCTCACTGGATACAGAAATCGACAGCCACATTGGCAAAGCTGCAGCTACCTTTGCCCGCCTCACATCGCGTGTTTGGGGAAACCCCAAACTCACAATGAAGACCAAAGCTGCGGTATATAATGCCTGCGTCACCAGCACACTCCTATATGGCAGCGAGACCTGGACGACCTATGCTAAGCAAGAAAGAAGGCTCAATACCTTCCATTTGCAGTGTCTACGCTGCATCCTCGGCATCTCGTGGAAAGATAAAGTGACAAATGTCGAGGTGTTGTCACGTGCTGGCCTTCAAAGTATGTATACGCTGCTTAGACAACGCAGACTTCGCTGGCTTGGCCATGTTTGCCGCATGGAAGATGGTCGCATCCCAAAAGATATCTTCTACGGACAATTAGCAGATGGCAAGAGAACAGTTGGGCGACCACAGCTGAGGTTCAAAGATGTGTGCAAGAGAGTTATGAGGGCACTGGACATGGATCCAGCAACATGGGAGGATGAAGCTGCCAATCGCAATAAGTGGCGATGCTATTTACGGCACCACCTCAGATTGGGCAAAGAGAGGCTCACACAAGAAGCAGAGGTGAGGAGAAAACGTCGAAAGGAGCACCAGGAAAATAAGCAGCTGAGAGCTGCCACCTCAGGGGCGCATTCCCATAGTCAGTTATGACTGAAGGGGCTATTATTATTTCACTCAGCTGTCTGAGTGTGAAGATTAGGTCTCGAGTATTTCGGTTAGCTCGTAATCCGCACTGGACCTCATCCAATTGTGGCTCAGCTAGGCGTTGGAGTCTCTGCTCTAGGATTCTAGAGTAGATTTTACCAGAGACACTGAGAAGGGATATGCCTCTATGGTTTCCACATTGTCAATTGTCACCCTTTTTGAAAATTGGTGTTTTGATGGCAATCTCCCAATCCTTTGGTATGATCTTGTTGCACCATGCTGCCTGTAGGACCACTGTTATCCATGGGAGTATATATAGCTCTTTTTGACATTTTCACAATGAAATTAAACTCTTAATCACAAAATTAGCCCACAAATATATAACTCAAAATCACAAATAAGCTCAGAAATATCCACACATGTGGCTGGTAGTAGTGCCAGAACACAAATGACCACGCTATGTTTGAACATTTGTATCACGCAGTAGCGATTGCATCAGCATATACTGTACTGAGCCTGCATGTCATGGACAGGAAACGTGATAAACTAAACATAGCGCGTGGTCAGTTCCTCGCATACCTGTAAATATGTCAACACGTGGCTGAAAGGAGTGACGAGAGAGAATGACACTTTAAAAAGGTGTTTCACGCTGAAGATTGTGTGTTTTCGGTTTCTTTCATACTAGTAAAAAAAACAAAAAACCAAAAGTCGCTTACATTAGCCCAAAAATCAGTATTAAAAAAAACTTCTGGCTATCAGAACATTTTGGATTACGGATGTTCACATTCTGGATTACTCACCTGTATTTCAATCCTTCTATTCTACGCATGTACCCATTTCTGCAATTTCTTTGTTATTGTTTTTGTTGTTCTCCATGTTTTACAACCATACAATAGGACTGACCTGACATTCCAGTTGAAGGTATTTTATTATTTGTATTAGACTTGATCTCCAAATGTTTCCCAGTGCAATGAAATCTCTTGCGTTTTTTATATTTTTATTGTGATTCCCTGTTCACTGTCACTGTTTCTGTATTTTCTACTGTCTACAGTAGTCGGATGGTTTTGACTTGAGAACCACTACTGCAGAATATTCCAAGAAGAACCCACAATGCCTCCTTTGCAGATGACTTAGCCATGTGGATCTCAGAGGAATATATCACTACGGCAAGCATTCGGATGCAGCAAGCCCTGACATCATTGGAGGAGTGGGCCAAGGCATGGCTTGTAAAGGTAAGTGAAGGGAAAACAGCATACACAGTGTTTTCTCTCTCAAACAAACCCCAGATCTCCAAATTGGTGCTAATTGGAAAAAACCTACATCTGGATGACAACCCAAACTACCTAGGCATTACCTTTGATCACTGCTTGACTTGGAAAACCCAGATTGAGAAAAGAGGACAAGAGCAAGGCAGAGAATGGCAATCATGAAAAAACTTGCTGGCACGGGTTGGGGAACAGACGAGAAAGTACTAAAGAAGCTATATACTGGGCGAGTGAGACCAGTCTTAGAATATGGCACTGCAGCTTGGTCAACGGCAGCTAAGTCAAAATTTGACAAAATAAACAGAACCCAAAACCAAGCATTGAGAATCATAACCGGGGGCATGAAGTCAACACCCGTAAAAGAGTTGGAAAAGATTACTCACCTCCAGCCTATGGAGGATAGAAGAGATAGCAGAGCCCAGCAACAAGCCGAGAAAATCAGGAGGCTGATAGACCACCCAATGCACCAGAGAATAAATGGACTTGGAAGGGGAAGACTGAAGAGAAGCAACTTTGTAGAGACAGTCAAAACAAAGGTGAGAGCAGACCCCATAAACGCAATATGAACAGCTACGCCAATATGTACTGCACACAAGCTACCAATTTGGAAACAACAGTGTTTCCCTGAAATGATAGAAAACGTTCCTGGTATTGAGAGAAGGAACAGCCAAAATGAAACAGAAAGGAGAGGTCCTAACCATAAAATATATAGAGAAACATTACCCAAGCAACACCTGGATCCATGCATACACAGATGGATCAGCAACAGAAGATGGGGGTGGAGGAGTCTTCCTGAGCTAAGCAATGGCACACAAAAAAAGACAGCAGTCGCAACAGGGAAATTTTCAAGTAACTTCAGAGCAGAGGCAGAGGCCTTAAAAACTGCATCAGAATATCGAATATCTAATGACAGAAGAAAGCTCAGAGAGACCAGTAGCTATCTTCTCAGATGCGCTGTCAGTGATTACAATGCTGAAAAGTCAAAGTAATGCTGAACTGGATGACCTAAGAGTAACACTTCACAGACTATGTCAGCAATACAAAAGAGTCGTGATACAGTGGATCCCTTCTTACTGCAACATCCCTGGAGATGAAGAGGCTGACAGATTGGCAAAGGAAGGGGAAAAACTTCCTCAACTTGACACAAATATAACCTATGAGGAGTCCAAGAGTTTTATCAAGCACAGGTACAGGCACAAGTGGGAAGAAGAGCATACAGGCCACACAAAAAATCATCTGTATTACCAGCTCAGCAGAAGTGAACAAGTGGTAATCTTCAGACTTTGCAAAGGTCATAACAGATTGAGATACCATCTATTCAACAAATTAAAGATAGGAACTACTGATGAGTGTGACTGTGGCTCTGATAAAATGATTGCTGAACATCTGCTTCAAAGGTGCCCAACATATGAGGAACAGAGAAAACGCATATGGCCATCACCAGTACCATTCCTGGAGAAAATCTACGGAGATATCAACAGCCTCAGGCTGACCACTGCTTTCTTTGAACTTATTCAAGTTGACATCTGAGGGTGAACTTTGAACTTATTCAAGTTGACATCTGAGGGTGAACTTTGAACTTATTCAAGTTGACATCTGAGGGTGAACTTTGAACTTATTCAAGTTGACATCTGAGGGTGAATGAAGAAGAAGAAGAGAACCACTGTTGTCATCGTAAAGCTTCTTGTCATAGCATTTATCTCAGTACTCATTGTTCCTAGTTCTGCTCTAGTTACCTCTACTGTACTTCTATCTTCTTGAAGTTACTCCTTCTAAGGTGACTACTCAGTGTATCTTTAGAAACACTGGTCTACCACCAGGGATGACTATTTCTACCAAGGTCTATAGATTCACACTTCACATGGCTAGCTGTTGCCTGTTGTTCATCTATTTTTACAGTCTATCATGTAAGTGAGTTATCACATACCTGCTTGTCTTGAACTCTACTCACATTTCTCTCATACTGGCAACCTGGTCAAACTTGTCCACAGAAATAATATGATGTGAACTGTCATCTACAATTGTGGCGTAGAAAACAATAAAGGAGCTAGCCAATAGTTTTATCTTTTCTGTGACCACAGAAGCTACCCAATGACTTGGGCTTATTGTCCGATGATACCCCAAAATTGCATTTGCCACTTCAAATCTTTAACACAAGCAACCTTGCTTCCTAACGCTACACGTGTTTAAAATCTGACTGATTAAACCTAGAACCCTGATTTACCATTGCAATTAATTATGAAGTTTCTAGATCAGAATTTCTAATGAACCGTTCACTCACTCCTACAAAAACCCGTGCAAAACTTAACTTCATTAACATTACCTGAAAAATCACACTCCAATCTTGAGTACTTTATCCCTCAAGGGACGTAATTATAGATTATCACCCTTTGCTTCCAATTCAACAAGTCATAGTTTTATCGCCCTCTAACACAAACTCAAAGCCCGCTAAATCAGCTTATGCAAATTTATGAAACCAGAATTTCTGATACATGACTCCCTATTAACTAAAAACCACAAACTTTTCTCAAGGGGCCCAATTATGGGTTTATCACTCTTGCTTACAAATCAATAACAAAATATTAGAATGCCTAGTGTGTTTTGTTTTTGCCTAAGAAAAGAAAGTAATGTTTCAGACATCTATGTGAAGGACACACATACATAGGTGTGCCAACAATGTCCATTCAACCTCCATTTTTTTTCCCCATTCCTTCGGCAATATACTTTCCCCACATGGTCATTTGTAGTTTGGTTTTAAGCTACCCTTTGAGGCATTCGTAAATGTTCTTGATGAAGTCGAATTGACACTTTTGTAATGTCACCATTTCTCATCATACTGCATACGGGTAAAAATAATATAAATTTACGTAAACTACTCTATTAACTCCCGTCCTTATCTTTGAGACAGTGTGTGCTAAGCCCTCGTGGCTACCCAGCAGAGCAAGCCCAACTATTGCATGTCATTTTGAAACCTGCACACACTTTGAGACAAACATGTCTGTGCAAACATACTGACCATCCTCCTTAAACTAGGCCTTTACAAGCAACATTGTATCCAAACACCAGCTAGTACTGGCTTACCTCGGATCATAGCCTTACCTCCCCTCTGTGTGTGTGTGTGGGTTTGTGCGACTTCTATTTATCGCACTTCTCCCATGCATGCCATACTAAGATGTGTTTCCTTAATTAGACCAGTAATATACACCCTGTGTCTTTCTCCTTCCAGTTTTGTTTCTCCCTTTCTGTACGTACTAAAGCCCTTGTCCTAAACATATCAATTCATTATGCATGTGTACAAAAGTACTTGCAGGAACTCAGGAGTTTTTCATATTGCCATGTATTTGTTAATTATTTAATGTTCTCTCATGTTTACTTGTTGTCAAATACACATGTCCTGTAAATTCAATGGAAAGCAAATAAAGTTTCACTTACAAAAAAAAAAAAAAATATGTCATAGTTTTATCTCCCCTTTAGTCAAATCCATTCGTCTGTTACCCTCCATTATGCAAATTTTCCAAACCTTATTTTTGACACTTGACCTTCCTATCTGTGGCTTTCAGGTCTGTGCAGGATCTGTTCTGCCAAAAACCTACTTGATCATCTCTCAAATGTTTGTCTATGGACTCTTTTAATCTCCCAAGGATGATTCTGTTTAATACTTTTCCTGACCAAAGAGTATTCAGTGGGGTACTGGAAGATGAGACAGGTCTTATTTCAGAGGTGGCATTTGCTGACAATGTTGCCCTAATTGCTAAATCAGATCACAACTTCTATCCAACCTGCTAGTCTGGGAGGAAGAGCCAGAGAAGATAGGCATGGTCATCAGCAATTCCAAAACAAAAACCGTGATTTAACGAGAGGAAAGATGACATCAGATTAAGCTGGGAGAACAGGTCCTGGAGCAGGTAAATCAGTTTAAATAACCTCAGAGCTGTTACAGACTGGAAGGGAGACATCAAAGAAGAGTTAGCTACCTGAAGAGCAGTAGCTAGGAGACTTTTTCAGGCCATAAATCAAGGATTTTTCAGCAGAAGAGAAGTTAGCAAGAAAACAAAGATAGCTGTATATCGCTCCACCTATATTTCAGTCTTGACATTTGGATGCAAGCATAGGCAATGACTACAACAAATAAAAGCCAGCTCCAAACTTCAGAAATAAGGTATCTGAGGATGGTGGTTGAAGTAACAAGAATAGATATGGTCAGCAACCAGACGATATGGCAAAGCCTCAAAACTCAGCCACTGCAGACTAAAGTAGAACAGCCCCAACTACAAAGGTGTTAAGGTGGATTTTGAAGTTATCTGTAGAGTTGGTGAATGATCTAACGCGAAAGGTTTAGGTTCTGGCAGTAAAATCAAAAGTCTAAACTGTCCACCATTAACACAGACAGATCCAACAAGTAATATCAGCATGCAATCAAAGACCTGTCCTCATTTCACAATATTTATTGACGTACTCCATATTTCATTACATTCATAATAACTTACTTACTTACTTACTTAGTCATTCCCCTTCTACCGTGAGGTGTAGAGGTTTGGAAGAGAGAGCGCCAGACTATCCTATCAGCTATCTTCCTCCTGGCCTGGTTCCATTCTAGTCCTCGGTCCTTCAAAGATTGTCTAATGTTGTCCTCCCAGCGGACTCTGGGTCATCCTGGGGGTCTGGATCCTTGGCTCTTTGTTTCCCATGCTTGTCATGGTAGCCGGTCTTCTCCCATTCTGCAGACATGGCCAAACCATCTTAGTTGGGACTGTTCTACTTGGCTCTGCAGTGGGTGGGATTTAAGGCCTTGACGTATCGTCTGGTTGCGTACCATGTCTCTTCTTGTTACTTCAACCACCTTTCTCAAATACATCATTTCTGAGGTTTGGATCTGGCTTTTGTGGGTTGTAGTCATTGCCCATGACTCGCATCCATATGTCAAGACTGGGACATAGGTGGAGTGGTATACAGCCATCTTCGTTTTCTTACCAACCTCTCTCTTGCTGAGGAATCCTCGATTTATGGCCTGAAAAAGTCTCCCAGCTGCTGCTTTTCGAGTGGCCAACTCTTCTTTGATGCCTCCCTTTCGGTCAATAATAGCTCCGAGGTATTTAAAGTGGTCTACCTGCTCTAGGACCTGTTCTCCCAGCTTAATCTGATGTCTTCTTTCTTCTCATGATATCACCATGGATTTTGTTTTAGAGCTGCTTATGACCATCCCTCTTTTCTCCAGCTCTTCCTTCCAGACTTGCAGGTTGAATTGGAGATGTGCCTCTGATTAAGCAATCAGGGCAACATCATCAGCAAATGCCAGCTCTGAAATACAGACCTGTTTCATCTTCCAGTACCCCACTGAATACTTTCTTGTTCTCTCCTTACATGCCTTGATGACATCGTCCATGAGGAGTATGAAAAGGTAAGGTGACAGGATATCACCTTGTCTTACACCAGTGGTGGTCCTGAACTCTTCTGACTTATGGTTTGCTGTCCTCACATAATTTCTGCAAGACTTGTAGAAGCTCTGTATAGCATGAATCAGAGATGCTGGAATGTTCTTCCTTGCCAAACAATCCCAAAGTTTGCTCCAGGGGACCCTTGCATAATAACTTGGTGCATAAACTGCACTTTGTAGTCCATCAAAAGTCAAAGCATGCATTTATAGATGGTTAAACTTGACCATTTCAACTTTAGATTAGTCCATGTTTGACTTGATCGAAGTCCTATGGCAGGTTAAACATTTGAAGACATCGTTGTCTTGATTTATAATAATCAATTGAATGACTTACTTGAGAAGCTGTAAATCATAATGGCCAAATAATATAGTGGCGACCAATCTCGAACAAATAGCCATGGCATTAATATCTTGAAAAATCTCCACTGCTTGGGAGCATAAAATAAGTACGTCCTCACACGTCAACAAATACTAGAGAAAGGCCCAGAAAACTAACAGTTGGCCTTGACCAGCAGACGACGCTTATGTCACAGTTACAATTACATTATATCATTATCAAAAACTGCAGCGTTCAATAAGTGTTTTATCATACATGAATATAGTTAAATGCATACAGCTGTATCTCTGAAGATAATGGCATACGCCTGTGTGCAAAAGCATTACACAACAGATGGTTTGGACATGTTTGCAGAATGGAAGATGATCAGCTATCATGGTAATTATGAGAAACCGAGAGCCAGGGATCCAGACCTCCAGGAAGACCCAGCATTCACTTGAAAGACAACATTAGACAATCTTTGAAGGACCAAGGACTAGATTGGTACCAGGCCATAAGGAAGACAGCTGATAGGATAGTATGTCGCTCCCTCCTCCAAACCTCTACACATCTGTTAAGTCATAATTTGTTAGTAGGAGTTAAGTGTTAAGGATTTTTATATACAGGGCTGTTTTTTCTAGTAAGCACGTTTAAAGTAATGAGTTGATTTTTATTTGGGTACTTTTTGTACGCTATATTTTTTTAACATAGCTCAACTGAGTCTGGTAATTTTTTATAAAAATAAAGAAACTGTGCTAACGTTCTTAGTAGTAGGGGGAGAGATACGGATGAGCTGAGCTCACATCTCAAGCAGTTAGTTCGCGCATGAGGGATTTTTACTGAGTTGTACTGAGAAACTGATCTCGAGAGAGTGTGTTCCTGGCAGAGCTTTGAGATGGTTGTTCCGTCTTGTTAGTGTGACCAGAAGATATTATTGAAGTGAATATAGAGTATATTATTGAAGGGAAGAGTTTTCCAAGATTTATTATTCTAATGCCATGGATTACGTTGGCTCATTGATGTACCTAGTATTATGATGTATGCAATTCCTTTCCCGATGGATTTGTACTTACACAATTTATTATTCTAATGCCATGGATTACATTGGCTCATTGATGTACTGTATTGTGAGTTGCGGTGTACATAACCAATCTCTGGATATTAAAGATGCTGGGATTTACGGTGTTCTGCAATCTATTTGCCATGGATTTTGTATGCCATTATAACTTGTGACAGTGTGCTGTTCCTGATGTCTATGTTACTGTGTCAATAAATTGTATATTGTGAGTTGGAAACCATTGGTCTTACCCGTTGGTCTATGCCTAACTATCGTTACTGTGGTGTGGATGATTGTAACATAACACACTTAAAGTACCCATGACATTCGCTTATATCTATACATATTTACACACCTGTCGGCCACCTGTAAGCCCAACCAAGGCTGATCGTATTTATCAGCGATTATATTAGCTTTGTCTAACCGTGCCACACTTACTCATGGAAGAATCTACACATTAACCTAAGTGATGGCCTGTGGGGCCTGTTATAGAGAACACATATTAACATAAGTGATATATTAACTTTCTACAAAAGGAACACCCAGTAACAGTGGAGAAATGACTAAGTAAGTATTTTTCCTGACACTGATAGTAGCATTAGATAACCTTCCATCCATTCTGCTGGTATTTCTTCTCTCGGCGGTGGTGGTAATTTCCCCTCTGCTGCAAGCTGCTCCTCACATGAACAAAGCATTCTGTGTCGGTCCATCAAACCTCGGAGGTTTAGGCAGACTGACAACAATATAGCAAGCATTTAAGGCTGCAGAGATTGCAATGCAATCTGCAAAAAGCCCAAGGCCATTGTCTAATTTACTGTATGGGTGATTTTGGATTTTGTTACTTTGTCTTTTGTTCATTTTTATTTCATTACTTGTATGTTTTTTTTTTTCCTAAACATACTTAAATTTGATCAGGATTGGATATTACAAATTTGACCTTGATAATGTTGCATGCTTAAATAATGATCAAAGTACATGTGCGCATGAAAGTATACAGACTGCAAGATGAGAGAGAAATGAAGGGCTGAATGTTAGATGGGTATGCCCACTTCTTCACCCTTCGAAAATAAAGTTTGTTTGTTCATTCTCTCTCCCATACTTTGCCAAGTAGTTTGTATGATAGCTCTGTGGAGGTATCAATATCTGTTTTGATGGTCTCTGCTGGAATGCAATCTGGACCAGCTGCTTTTCCATCTTTCAGAAGCTTCATGGCTTTCTTTATTTCTTCTCTACTTGGTCGTTCACAGCTGATTTGTAGCTCCTCATCTGCTGGCTGGATGTCTGGGGAATCTGTTGGAGCTGGTCTATTGAGAACTTCATCAAAATGTTCTGTCCATCTCTACATTTGTTCTTGTATATTACTAAGCAATTTTCAATTCTTATCTTTGATGAGGCTATTTGCTTGCTTTTATTTCCCTCTTAGCTTCTTTGTGATGTTGTACAGGTTCCTCATATTTCCGCTGGCTGCAGCTTCCTCTGCTTCCCTTGCCAACTCTTCAATATACTTCATCTTGTCTCTTTTGATGTTTCTTCTTGCTTTTTTGTTTTTTTCCAGGTACACTACATGAGCCTTGGCTTTGGAGCTTCTGGTTTTATGTTTTCTTGTCTATTCTGCTTATGGTTTCTGTTGTTATCCATGGTTTATGCTGATGTTCTCTTTTCCCCAGTACCTCCTCCACATGTCTCATATCATATATGTTTTACTTGTTGCAAGTGGTTTTCTGTATCTGATTCATCATCCAGTTGTTGGAGTAATTGGTATGTGTTGGACACTGTGATTGAAACTATGTCTCTAATTTCTTGGATATTCCACATTATACACAATTTTTTGAGTTTTATTTTTGTTTTTGGAACAAAAGATGGTGCTAACAGAAGATCATGATCTGATACTACATCTGCTCCTCTATATACCTTTACATCAAGTAATCATCATTAGAAAGAGCGGTTTATGTATTCTGTGTTTACCTAATTCTTAAATTTCATATTTTCCCAATAATTCATCCTTGAGTTCTTAAGGAATATAAAAGTCACAACAGTGACTGTATCAAGATATAGTCCTTTAAACTATCTTTTGATTTGTCTACAAAATGAACATGAATTTTATTCGGTGGTGACCGGGGATGTATTTTTTCCTGGCTTGCCCGGGGCACTAAACATCCTCGGTATGACACTACCCCAAATATGTAAAATTTGCTGCAAGGGATTTTCTGTCTGGACTAAAAGTAGCCGGGGAAAAAAATAAATTAAAATAATAAAAAAATCACTCATGTGTGCATATAGGGTACAAACACAAACAAATTATGATGTTTCTGGAGGATGTGTATAAATAACACTTATTATGTTACATATTTGTTGATAGTGGTAACATACTGAGCACAGGTTACATTTATGTTAAAAAGTTGTAAAGCATTACTGAGTAAATTGTCCCCAGCATGATATACAGATGTGGAACTGGTCCTCATACTCTCTCTCCCTGCAGAAAAATGACCATCTTCCTCACCTTCACTTTCTATCTTCACTGTGTTTCCCTGAAAACAAAATATTGAACATATTCAAGTTTGAAGCAAGCCACTTCAGTCTTAAACACTGCCCCTGTTTGACAACTACATGATACATTTTTATGTATTAAAATTACTTTCTTTTCTCAACTGTGTATGCCTCTGTCCCTGGTGAAGATGTTATATTAAGTTCACATATACTACCTTGTTACAGAAAAAAAAAAAAAAACTCAAAGAACCTAGCAATAAGTATTAAAATATTTAAATGGACAATATTTTCACAGATGTCTCACACTTTGGCTGTATAAAAGTTTGTCATCAAGAACTAAAAATAATATTCACTTTAAAATCTGTACTGATGTCCTGCTTTATTTTTTGATCCAGGAATGGGTTCTTCTGTTCCATATTTTTTTTGCAATCTGAAAATACAAATAAATTATAGGTAACAAAATCGTAGACAATTTGTTACATGCTGGTTATTTGAGATATTGATATCACAAGAAATTTCACTCAAATTTTGTTGTTTGTTTTTAACACATTAACTACCACAAGCCGGTGAGAGTGGCTTTTGAAATCTTATCATTTGGACCGCAAGCCGCTCAGAGCGCCGATCTAATTTTAGTAATAAAACAAATTTAAAATGTACTGAAACACTTTCCGATCTAGTTCGAAATTTTAAGTTGCTACCGGAAAACAAATTACCAAAGCATGGTTGTTGTAGACCACTGGAAAATTGATATTATGTTCTTGTTTTTCAGCGTTTTGGGTTAGTTACCAAATCGTGTAAAACTGTTTACCGTGGCAACTAGTGATAGGACCACAAAAAATACTTGTACATCTTGCCTAACAGCTGAATAGGCTAAAAACTTGTTTCAACAATTGACTGATAGATCTAGTGATGAGGACAAGAGTGAAAACGGTGTGCACATTGATTGAAATGAGGATTTTGATAGAGATGGGGCGCAAGCAGTTATAATTGTGAAAATAATGCACGTCCTCGGCCATCGGAAGGCCATTAAATAGTAACAACCTCTATTAGAGTTACAAATGGTGCTTATTGTAATAGTACATTCATTTATCTTTAAAATGACGTGTAATTCATAAAAATCTGTAAACAATTACGAAAACTACAGTCTACTTTGTGAAACACCTTCATAATAAAAATGGGAAAACAATTTAATTCGGGCACAGTGTGTTTTTCAAAGTCGGTAGTTAATGTGTTAAATAATGGTGAAAAACATATAACAACCTGACAATATATGGAAGAGTGATAAATGTTTAAATGTATTATGCCTAATGTCCCATTCAACAGTCTTTGCTATACTGATTTTCTTCTGAATGATTCAGAGCTGTCAAGTGCATGCAAAATGTGTACACAATCATTTTTAAAAATTGCAACTTCTACCTATAATCTATCTACACTTATGCTTTATACACTACAATAAGGCATTTGAGACAGTAAAACATGAGAAAATTATAAAAAATGCTAGAAAGCATCAACATTAATGGTAAGGACCTAAAAATTATAAACAACATGTACTGGCAACAAACATCAGCTATGACAATTAGAAGCGACATAGGAACGTTTTAGCAGATTAAAAAAGGGTGTTATACGTGTTTGATGATAGTATGTTTGTGATGGTATTTTAGACAGTGTGTGCCATACTGATTTATTTGAGTGATTCAGAGATTTTCAAATGTATACTAAATGTGTGTAAGATTATGTTTGAAAAATGTAACTTTTTCCATTTGATAGCTAGAATCTAAGTGTTATATAATATAAACATCTGGAAATTTTTGAAAAAGGTGTTTTTTTTTTGGTGCTGTTCTTGACATCAGATATACAGACAAGTTACACATTTTGCCATAAATTTCTACATTTTAGTAAAGTCTATCGCAGAATAATGAAATAAATGAAGGTAATTTGATATACATTTTCCCATTTAGCCACTTTTTCATTTTGTCAGGAATAGATCTCTTCTGTTCCTTACCTTTTAGCTCCCTGTGAAGTACAGTGTAGTCACATTTTATGTTTGAGAAGCACTAATGAGGACCTCACATAATTGACAACTAGTGTTCTCACAAGAATAAATGTAAAGTAGGGTGTGTGTTTTCACAGGATTAAATTTAAAGGGGGGTGTGTTTTCACAGGATTAAATTTAAAGGGGGTGTGTTCTCACAGGAGTAAAAGTAAAGAAGGGGCAAGTGTCACTGCTACAGTGTGTTTTGAAAAGACTGGTCCAAAAGGCACCAAATTGAGTATGTGTGACAGGGCGCCTGCTGATTTTCTTTAGTACTAGGTGACTGAGGCAGGCCTAGTTATTGCCTATTCAACTTGTCAGTCTAGTTCTTCGGCTTATCTTCCAAGTGAGCTTATCTCTTTTACTGGCCTCTTTCTGCCAGAGGTGCAAATTCTTGGATGAGATGATTTGGTTCTTTTACACTCCCAGGACTCGTTCTTCCCTCCTAGATGTTATATGGCGACTGGATCGTATTTTAGGTGTACTCTGATTTTTTTAATATTGTGCTATTATTCCTGTTCTTCCACACCCTTTTAATAATCAACTCAACTTGTGTGGAGAAAGTTCAACTGATAATAAGTTTATTTACAATACACAGGTTCCAACATTTTTCAATTGTGGATGTTTCAACAACTCCATATCATTCCATATATCCTGCCCTCAATTCACTTTATGTTCCAACCAGGTTATTATTTATTGTCTTTACTACCGACTCTTGCATATATATATATATATATAACTAGTCTGCTCTCCATTTATCCTCCTTTCCTATCTATCTGTCACATCACTTAAATCTCCAGACCTGTCAAACCTAATTCTAAAATGGCATCAATCGCTATACATGGTTTATATATATATATATATATAATATCAAATACTGTCAAGTACTGCTGCTGTGGCCTTCTCATACTTACTCGTCAAATGAGTGAGAGAGCACCTAAACTTTCCCATAGTTGTTAAGTTCATCAATATCTTCTCTTTCCTCTGCTTTACTGTTCCTTGAGAGGGAGAGCATGACTTATCTCATGGGTATCAGTGTTGCAAAGAAAACCTTTATTCATTTATTCATGCCAGTGATGATACCTCGTCTTATTTACACAACAGCCTATCTGGCAATCAACAATTTACAATGTTATTCTCTTTATACTCTCTTTAGTCGTGCTTGTTTCAAATGTTCTTTCTAGTTGCTCGCCCCTTGAAATGTGAGCATCATTAACCTCTTGGGAAAATAATTTGCCTGAAAGTTAATAAAATAGTTCAAGAGTTCTCTTACCGTAATATGCGAATTCCAGCACCTATCACATTTCCTACTATTCACCCCTATGCTAATCCTATATGTTCAGCACAGTTTGTTAACCACAAATTAAGCTATTCCCCAGAATTACTACCGCTAATAGATCTAAGTCTAGCTACTTCATCTGAACCTCCTGTCAACCACAGGTTTCATTTTCTTGAGAGCCCAGCAAGGCACGTCTTGCCTCATCAACTTTTCTGGTAGGACTAACTTCTTTTGTCCTTCAATTCATTCCCATGATCCGTTATCTGTGTTCCAGTCAATACGATTGGTCCATTGTTCAGTTCACTCACCGATCACAAACTCACGGTTAATTCCCCGCTGGCAAGTCAGTGAGCTTCGTTCCATGACTGTTTACATCTTACTCACATTTTTCTCGTGCGTTTGTTTAGCTCTTCGTTCACTTAATCTGCAAGGGGCGCTAATATTTGTAGTTATCTCCCTTAGTAGTTTATGCTCAAAGGCTATATTCCCTTACTTCAAGCTTATTAAAACGATCGTTATGCTAATTTTATATACCACAACTGTGTACTCATAAAACTAACTAAGTGTAAACTAGCCTTATTTTCAGAGACTCAGCTCTAAGGGATTCTCTCCCTTTCCCTCTAAGCATAAGTGCACAATCTTTTATCTCCCATCTTTAGAACAAATAGCCTTTTTCCCGAATTATTCAAATTTCCCAAACCATTTTTTTTTATGCACCCTTGTTTCAACAAAACCAAATTATTATCCTACCAAACCTCACAGTGACACAAGTTCTCTCAGGAATAAATGTAAAGTAAGGGGGTGTGTTCTCACAGGAATAAATGTAGGAGGTGTGTTCTCAGAGGAATAAATGTAAACTAGGGGGTGTGTTCTCACAGGAATAAATGTAAAGTAGAGGGTGTGCACTCAAAGGAATAAATGAAAGTAGGGAGTGTGTTCTCACAGGAATGAACGTAAGAGGTGTGTTCTCAGAGGAATAAATATAAAGTATGGGGTTTGTTCTCACAAGAATAAATGTAAAGTAGGGGGTGTGTTCTCAGAGGAATAAATGTAAAGTAGGGGGTGTGTTCTCACAGGAATAAATGTAAAGAAGAGGGTGTGTTCTCACAAGAAAAAATGTAAAATAGGGGGTGTGTTCTCACAAGAATAAATGTAAAGTAGGGAGTGTGTTCTCACAGGAATAAATGTAAAGTAGAGAGTGTCTACTCTCTGGAATAAATGTAAAGTAGGGGTGTTTTCTCAGATGCATAAATTTACAAAAATTAAAGCATATTTTGTTGTTGCTTTTAAGCCTTTAAACATGACAATTTTGCTGACTAATGTCATCTTTTCATTTTATTACAGTATGATATAATAATTATAGAACAAATATAAGCCATCTTACAAGTACCATGTTTAGCTTAACATACAGATGTGCTAGTGAGGTCTGGCAGCTTTACAAACAATGACTGCTACACACCTGGAGCAGAGACTATTGTTTCTCCTATATCATTAGCTAGTCATGTCGGTAATCAAATATGAGCTGGGAATACTCATGCTGTCAATATTACAATGTAATATGGCTGGGAACACAATCAAAAGGAAGGGATGATTATCATCATGTGCTGTGCATGAGAAAAACTCACTGTGGCTATTAAGTACACATGCTTGAATCGGTATCACGCAAGAAACCAAGTAAACGAGTGGGAGAAATGAACATTAGGACCTACAAGCTGAGAGAGCCAGAAATTAAGACCAGATATCAGGGGCTTATTGCTGCAGCGGTGAGCAACACAGAAGAACGACCTGATGACTTGGAAACCCTCTGGATTAAATTCAAGGATATCATAAAGACAGCTGCTGCAGAAGCATGCGGTGAAGTCCAACTTGGGAACAAGAGAAAGAGGACACCTTGGTGGACAGAGGAAGTCAAAGAGAAAATAAGAGAGAACAAAATGGCATGGAAACAATACTTAGGAGCTAAAAACACAACAGGATAAATGGAAAAATATAGAGAATATGTGACACTCAGAACAGAAGTAAAGAACAAAGTGCTAGCAGCAAAACAGAAGTCCTGGGAAGAATTTGGAGAAAAGCTAGAAAAAGATGAACAAGAAAACCAGAAATTGTTCTATAAGACCCTAAAGAACATGAGGAAGGAAAAACAATGCCCTCTCAAATTTATAAAGGACAAGCAAGGCAAATTGCTTACTGCCCCGAAGGAAGTAATGGAAAGATGGATAGAATATTTCTCAGAACTCCTTGATGGTGAGCATGGTGAAGCATCAGAAATGATAACCACTAGCACAGAAGAGAAAACCAGTGATGGTGAAGATGACATAAAGATGGAAGAACTGAAGGCAGCACTGGAGAAAATCAAGATGGGCAAAGCAGCAGGGCATGATGGTATAACACCAGAAATGGTTAAGTACATGGGAGCATCAGGCGACCTATTACTCTTAAGGGTTCTACAGGCAGCGTGGCACAATAAGACCATACCAAAGGACTGGGAGATTGCCATCATAACACCAATTTTCAAAAAGGGTGACAATAGACAGCGTGGAAACCACAGAGACATATCCCTTCTCAGTGTCCCTGGTAAAATCTACTCTAGAATCTTAGAGCAGAGACTCCGACGCCTAGCTGAGCCACAATTGGATGAGGTCCAGTGCGGATTCCGAGCAAACCGAAGTACTCAAGACCTAATATTCACACTCAGACAGCTGAGTGAAAAGGCCCTTGAGTATAAGAGTGAGATCCATCTTTGTTTCATAGATCTGGAAAAGGCATTTGACAGGGTCCCCTGGAGCAAACTTTGGGACTGTTTTGCAAGGAAGAACATTCCAGCACCTCTGATTCATGCTATACAGAGCTTCTACAAGTCTTGCAGAAATTATGTGAGGACAGCAAACCATAAGTCAGAAGAGTTCAGGACCACCACTGGTGTAAGACAAGGTGATATCCTGTCACCTTACCTTTTCATACTCTTCATGGACGATGTCATCAAGGCATGTAAGGAGAGAACAATAAAGTATTCAGTGGGGTACTGGAAGATGAGACAGGTCTGTATTTTGGAGCTGGCATTTGCTGATGATGTTGCCCTGATTGCTAAATCAGAGGCACATCTCCAATCCAACCTGCAAGTCTGGAAGGAAGAGCTGGAGAAGAGAGGGGTGGTCATAAGCAGCTCTAAAACAAAATCCATGGTGATATCACGAGAAGAAAGAAGACATCAGATTAAGCTGGGAGAACAGGTCCTGGAGCAGGTCGACCACTTTAAATACCTCAGAGCTATTATAGACTGAAAGGGAGGCATCAAAGAAGAGTTGGCCACTCAAAAAGCAGCATCTGGGAGACTTTTTCAGGCCATAAATCAAGGATTCCTCAGCAAGAGAGAGGTTGGTAAGAAAATGAAGATGGCTGTATACCGCTCCACCTATGTGCCAGTCTTGACATATGGATGCGAGTCATGGGCAATGACTACAACCTACAAAAGCCAGATCCAAACCTCAGAAATGAGGTATCTGAGGAAGGTGGTTGAAGTAACAAGAAGAGACATGGTACGCAACCAGACGATACGTCAAGGCCTTAAATCCCACCCCCTGCAGACCCAAGTAGAACAGTCCCAACCAAGATGGTTTGGCCATGTCTGCAGAATGAGAGAAGATCGGCTACCACGACAAGCATGGGAAACAAAGAGCCAAGGATCCAGACCCCCAGGATGACCCAGAGTCCGCTGTGAGGACAACATTAGACAATCTTTGAAGGACCGAGGACTAGAATGGAGCCAGGCCAGGAGGAAGACAGCCAATAGGATAGTCTGGCGCTCTCTCTTCCAAACCTCTACACCTCACGGTAGAAGGGGGCAGGGGAAAATGAAGATCTTGTGATGTACAAGTGATACATATTGCTGATGACAAATTAAAAGTACATAAACAAAATCAGTCCAAACACTTCAAGCCTTCACATTACTCTACTTCTTTCACATCCCTTTTTTTTTTTTTTTGGTTGTTACACTGTGACAGGTACAAACAGACTACTTTTAGGAAATGGAAAAACACAAACATGCAACCATTCACAAAATTTAGAAATTTTAATTGACATTATTTACAGCTATTGGACAGGAAAAATGAAGCAACATCAGGTTTTGGCAACTGAAGAAATTATCTGGACTGAGAGGCACCATATGGCCTATATTATAATTGAGGTTAAACTGAATAATTGTATTCCTACATTTAAAAAAATATAGAAGTCTGGATAAGGAGACTGCATCTCTTATTGTTCCCAGACTAGCTGTTGGTACTTACATTATAGTTTGCCTTAACCTTACCACAATGCAGTTTCAAGTTTTGTCAAACAGCTTTAACTCCCTCTAACTCATGAGTAGTAATACACACAACTTTGCCCTTTACATTTATCTGCAAGCCATATCTTGCACCAGCATGAAATATGTCTGAATTTGAAATGAAAATGTAAAAATACGTGGCAATGAGGTGGTTTAAATCATTTCAATACATTGGCATGATTGTGTAAACATTTCAGAATGGGGAAAAAAAATGTATGAAGCTAAAATTGTATACTTCTTTATATCCGTTACTAGTGCTGCTAATCATTTGTTTATGAGCAATGGCAATAGATTCCTCTTCTTGACACTGGCTATAAGCTGATCAAGAATGGCTGATTATTTCTCAGTGAACAGACAAGAATTATAGCGACAGTAGTTTTTCAGTTAGTCTTAGTGATTCAGATGAAGACTTTGCTAAGACTTCATGTTAGAATATTCATGAACGTGATTAATCTGATGGGGATATTGAGCAGCTGAAGGAACAGGTATGAGGTATCATAACATCTGCTAAACTTTCTGTGAGTAAAAGAAAAGGAAAGAGTAAAAACCCAATTCAAACAACCAGTAAAGTTAACAGTACAGCTACAAGTTGAGAGGCAAGTAGAGTCTATATGTCCCAGAGTGGATAGAAACTGATGAAGGCGTGACACAAAATGCATTTTAGTTTTGTCAAAAGATGTGACAAATGGGGCTTGAACTGTCAACCCCACTGAAATGGTAAAGTGTTTTATTTACTGATGAAATTAAAGATTACATGTGTCAGTGCATCAGTTATTATGCCAAACTCAAATGTATTCAGAATAATCCTTCAAAACAATATGTAATGTATGCTCAATGGACCAAAGTCACATGCTTTGAACTGGATACATTTTCTGCTGTCCTAATAAATATTGGGATTAAGAAGAAACCATTCATCCATGACTACTGTTCTACATCTGTAGAATTGTATACACCTTGGTTTATTTACGTTTTCAAGAAATAGAAATGAAGCATTATAGCATACTATGCTTCATGTCTCTGATGACATTCACAAGGAAAAAGAAAGACAGAACCATTTTGATTTATGAACATTTTGTTACAAAAATTTCAGAATGCCTTTCTCTGATTCAAAAATCTAAGTTTGGATGAAATGGTCATAGGGTACAAAAGCAGATGGTAATACAAACAATATAGTCCACATAAACCAAGCAGATATCACAGAAAAATCTGGTTTATGGGAATCAGTAACTGGATTTGAGAAACATGTTCTTATATTTTGTTTCAGATATATCTAAGATCCTGAAGTGAACAATAGGCATCAAACATACCGTGTCAAAACAGTGGGCAAGCTGTAAAGATTTTTCAGACCCTAATACAACCTTTGGATACAGGCTGTCTATTTTTTAATAGCAGGAATTGCACTTCAAGAGAACTCACTGACTTCTTACTGGAGAAGAAGCAATTTTACACCGGCACTCCTAACATTATCTTAAGAAAGTTGTTCATATTATTTGGAATTGAAAACAATATATATCCTAATTATAACCCATTAGAGGTTAAACGGGATATTTTTCTTCATTAATTTAAAAAAAAGAAAAAAAGAACATTTTTTTTTAAATAATTGGAAAACCATAACCTCTGTTTGAGGTAGAGGATGTCAATGCTTCAATGTTATACTGTTTTCATCTTGCCGCAGTTCAAAATAAATCTGCTTCAACAACAAACTGAAACTTCTGCTGTTCTGAGAACACTAACTATACAAGAAGATGTAGCTACTAATATTGTTGGACCTCAAGTATGTATGACTACCATGAAAGCATATGATTAGTGGCAACATTCTTCTGGGAAACATACAATAGAATTTGGTATACGTAAATAATATTAGTTTTAGTAGTTTCATCTTTGGCTTTTACAGAAATAGTTGGTTTTGCAAAACGAATCATAAAAATTATATCTGTGAAGTGATTGTGACAAGAAAGGGTTGATGTGTTTTAAAATGGATGCACATTTACTTAATCTTTTTTTTTTACTGTTATTTTCTATCAGGTCTACACTTCACAAGACACAGACACTTTTTCACATAACATAATACTTTAAAAAGATTTCACAAGATTTATTAGCCCTCTTTGCATATTTTTATTTATAGAACATGCAATAACTGACAATGTAGGTCCTATATTTTTATTCATAGAACATGCAACCACTGACAATGTAGGTCCTATATTTTTATTGCTTGTTTTTAAAACATTTAGAAAACAAAGATTCACCCATTTTAGATGCCGGTTTTTTTGTTTTTAAATATGTGGTTCTCTTTAAAAAAATTATATATGTGAAGTGATAATGGTACAAACATGTCAATATGTTTCAAACTAAATGTGTACTGAAATTCTAAACATATTACTGCCATAGATTAAACTGGAGCTGAAATATTGGTAGCACAGTGGTTAGTGCATTGGCTTCCTAGCTTGGTGGTCCTTGATTCGATCCCTAGTTGAGGTCGGATTTTTTAGACCTGGCTCTGAGGTCAACCTGACCTCATGAATTGGGTACAAATCAACTCTGGTAAGGTTAAGGTAGCCAGCGTAATACTTGCCACATAATCCCTAATCTGTCAATGATCAAAAAAATATGGGCTTACATCATATTCCTAGTATGCCACAATGGGTGTGTAATGGTATCCTTTACCTTTTACTGCCTGTTTTTAAAACATCACTTAGAGAGACATTTTGCACCAATTTTTGGTGCCGGTTTTTACAAAAATAAGTTGTTTTGAAGAAAAAAAAAAAAATAACATCTTTGAACTGACTGTAAAAACAATGTGTTGATAAGTTTTAAACTAAGTGTGCACTGATATTCTGAATATTTTATTGCACATATATAAGTGTAAGCTCACAATTTTACTTTTGTTTGCTTTTTGTTTTTGAGGTTATTTTCAGTCAGGATTCCACTTCACAAGACTTGACAGACAGGGCCTACTTTTTTACACCAAATAACATTTTATAGCATTTCATAAGATTCCTCAGCCAATCTCTCATGTTAGTTTGTAGGCCTATAACATATGCACTTACTAAAATAATATAGTGTTTAAGGTTTTGCCTTCTAAGGGCGAGGCATGTTACTTTCAACACAGACTAAAGTCCGTTGGTTATATCCGAGCGTAATTTGCCATTCAAAAATAAGTGAACTATGTTAACTGAAGCGCTGCATTGATGAAATATAAGCCAGGAAAATGACTACTAGCATCCATCAGCTAGCTGAAATAGCTTCGAAAAGGACTGATAGCCCGACTAAGGTTGATAGACACTAAGTCTATAAACGAACTAACTAATATATCATGATAAAGCACTGAACAGGACTGCTAGCTACGCCATCGCTGCCCGCACCTCCTCGGTATTCAGCGAACTGGTTTAATATGAGGATTTTTTTTTTTTTTTTTTTAAATTAATGAAGATAAACAGAAATCCCGTTCATCCTCTGATGGGTTATAATTAGGATATATATTGTTTTCAATTCCAAATAATATGAACAACTGCCGACATGAGAAAGTGGCATCACATTTGAAAATAGGGATACTCACAATTGTGCTTAGGCCTATACGTTAAATAATAAAATAGAAAATAAAAAACAAACAAACAAACAAACAAAATCAAGAAGAAACTATGAACAAGAATAATATTAAAGTGGAGGGGTGTAAAGGCCTGGTGGTTCTAGTTATATAACGGACTTTACCAGATATTTAATTGACTTTCATCTGTTTAAAGTCACATGCATTGTAAGAACAGCATCAGACCTTCACATTCCCAGCCACTAAATATTAACATGTGTTCGTGTTAAATATTGTTTGACTATATTATACAGTTCCCTAGGTCTGTCTATTCTCAACACCTCCTCTATGTTTATAGGTAAGTTGGATGCCTGCAAATAATCCAATATTGGTATTCTCATTTGGTCATACCTCTTACACTTTAACAAGAAATGTTCTATATTATTGTCTTGAAGACATCCTGCACAGTAAGGTTCTTATATTCTGAAATAGCCTTTTCCCAGCTGTAGTCTGAGAAGTTTCTTATTACTGGGAATTTTCAATTCCCTAGATATCTGACATTTTCTTGTTGGAACCCTGAACATCTTATATGCATGTCTTCCTTTCAGATTTTTATCCCACTCTGCTTTCCATTCATCTGTTATTAAATCTTTAATTAAGCTCTTAATTTCTGATTTACTCATCCCTACATTTATTAATATTAAAAACACAGCCAATAAATATATACAACAAATATCAAAAGACAGCATTACTGTGTACACAGATGGATCCAAGGGAGAGGATGGCAAATTGGGGATAGGAATATATATTTCAATATGGAAAATGGCAAAAGAATATAGCATCACGGAAAATACATCCATTTTCACTGCAGAGATGCTGGCAATACTAAAAGCACTAGAAATATTTCTAATAACCCTCCCAAAAAATTAACAGTTTTAACTGACTCTCTTTCAACAATTAAAGCACTTAGAAACTTACGAGAATGTAGTAGACCTGATATAGCAGAGGAGATTTTTCTGGCTACTACATACTTATATTCTAGAGGATGTTCAGTATTAATTGCTTGGATACCTTCACATGTTGGCATAGAAGGAAATGAAAAGGCAGCTAAAGAAGCCAAGAAAGGTAGATCTGATAAAAATCTAATTAATATGAGGAGAAACGATTTCAAATAAAAGAAGAAACAACGATTTACATTTTCTTAAAACAGTTTCCATTTTGGTAAAGTGGTCAAGTAAAAAAATACACAATTGCATGGGATAGAAGAGTAAACCAATCGCCAACACTGTTTCGAGATTTGCAAACAAATAATAATAACGTCCGACAAACACTGAGGTCGCTTTGAAAAAAAAATTACAAATTCAACATGGAGGTCCTGGTAAACAACATCGCGCGAAAGACATTATGAATAGTCATGGTCACCTACGCCAGCAAACACAGTACACGCGAAGATGACAAAGGTACATATTCCTCCTATCTGTTTACAAATAATGACAATTTTCATAACTTACAAGTGGATTCTTGCAGCCTGCTCAAAGGTATTGTAGATGCCAGTGTTGCCACTTTTATTTTTTAGTAAAACAAAGGGCCTTAACAATGATTGCTGATTTTTTTAAAAAAAACAAAGTAACCCGTTCAACCCTTGATGTGTTATAATTAGGAAATATAGTTTAATAAAGTCAAGATAATACAGTTTTTTTTTTTTTAAATTAATGAAGAAAAATATCCCTTTCAACCTCTAATGGGTTATAATTAGGATATATATTGTTTTGAATTCCAAATAATATGAACAACTGCCGATATGAGAAAGTCGCATCACATTTGTCAAATCATCGTAAATAGGGACACTCATAATTATGCTTATACGTTAAATAGATAAACCAAAAAATATGAAAAAACAAACAAACAAAAAACTATTAAAAAACCGAAAAAAAACAAACAAACAAACAAACAAAGAAAAACAAACAAACAAAATCAAGAAGAAACTCTGAACAAGAATAGTAAAGGGGAGGGGGTAAAGGCATGGTGGTTCCAGTTATATAACTGACTTTAATTGAAATTTAATTGACTTTCGTCTGTTAAAAGTCATATGCATTGTAAAAACAGCATCAGACCTTCACATTCCCAACCACTATATATTAACATATGTTCGTGTTCAATATTGTTTGACTATATTATGCAGTTCCCTAGGTTTATCAATTCTTAAAACCTCTTCTATATTTGTAGGTAAGTTGGATGCTTGCAAATAATCTATTATTGGTATTCTCATTTGTTCAAACCTCTTACATTTTAACAAGAAATGTTCTATATTATTGTCTTGAAGACATCCTGCACAGTAAGGTTCTTCTATTCTGAAATAGCCTTTTCCCAGTTGTAGTCTGAGAAGTTTCTTATTACTGGGAATTTTCAATTCCCTAGATATCTGACATTTTCTTGTTGGAGCCTTGAACATCATATATGCATTTCTTCCTTTCAGATTCTTATCCCACTCTGCTTTCCATTCATCTGTTATTAAATCTTTAATTAAGCTCTTAATCTCTGATTGTTGTTGTTGTTGTTTTGACGAATTGATGGGAGGAGATCGGGCACTCAACATCTGATCATTGTTGCCTCTTCTCGTTCCATCTTGGTCTACCCTGTTCAACCTGAAAGTTGGTTATAATTGGGGTATTTAGTGTCATTTTATTTACTAATTTTGTATTCAATTTAAATAACTGTTGTCTTTTGCAGTTGCTGATTTTTATTTATATTAGTATTTGTCAATTTTATTTTCTCTTTTGTATTGTTTCTAGATAACTATTGTCCTTTACACTTGGTTTTAATTTGTATTAGTATTTGTTCTTTTTGAGTTGTTGTCCCTTTTTTTTTTTTATATCTTGTCTTTCCTTGTCCTATGAGTAGTTATTTTTTTTTGTTTGTTAATGCTTTGTTAGTTCTTGCTGCTTAATTTCTATTTAGTGGGATGATTTTCCTGAAGTTCTAACCTTATATTTTTTCCTTTGTTTTATGTATATATCTTTTAAGTATTGATTGGGCATCTCTTGGGGCATCTATACTTAAAACCTTATCACCTGTTAAGTCTATATTGTGATTTCTATAGTAAGTTTTTAATTCAAGCCTTTGTTGTTCATACTTTTTACATTGGATCAGGTAGTGGTCTATGTCATTCTCTTCCTGACATTCTTGGCAGTGTGGTTCTTCTACCATGAAGTATGCTGCACCGAGTCGGAGACGCCACAGTTTTTTGTTCGATGGTATCTTTAATTCTTCTCTGACCTGGCATGTCCTCGTTGGTTCTTTCAGCAGTTTGAACGCGTGTCTGCCTTTTCTACTTTCCTTCCATGTTGTCTTCCATTCCTCGTTTATAGTTTCCTTCACTTGGCTCTTGATCTCTGACCTTCCCAGTCCTGTTTTTATATTGTTTTTACTTGTTCTTCCCTTCTTGGCATTCTGGTCTGCCAACTCGTTGCCAGCTATACCTATGTGTGCTGGAACCCACACTAGCCTCACACTACATCCTCTGTTCTCTAGTGATGTATTAATTGCTAGAATTTCTTCCTTTATGTCTGGCTGGCTACATTTACCTGGGTGTTCTAGTGCTTGTAGTGATGATAGTGAGTCTGTAAATATCGTAACAGCTTCTGGTGGGTTATCTTCGATTATTTCTAGACTTTTAAGAATTGCTACCATCTCTGCAGTAAAAATCGATGCCCTTTCCGTTACACTGTAGCTCTTTTTTATTCCCCATTGTGGTATTACTCTCTGATTTACTCATCCCTACATTTATTAGATTTTTATCAGATCTACCTTTCTTGGCTTCTTTATCTGCCTTTTCATTTCCTTCTATGCCAACATGTGAAGGTATCCAAGCAATTAAGACTGAACATCCTGTTGAATATAAGTATGTAGTAGCCAGAAATATATCCTCTGCTATATCAGGTCTACTACATTCTCGTAAGTTTCTAAGTGCTTTAATTGTTGAAAGAGTGTCATATTTTTTGGGAGGGTTATTAGAGAATATTTCTAGTGCTTGTAGTATTGCCACCATCTCTGCAGTGAATATGGATGTATTTTCCATGATGCTATATTCTTTTGCCATTTTCCATATTGGAATATATATTCTTATCCCTAATTTACCATCCTCTCCCTTGGATCCATCTGTGTAAACGGTAATGCTCTCTTTTGGTATTTGTTGTATATATTTATTGGTTGTGTTTTTAATATTTTCTATATTAATTGTTTTCTTAAGTATTTCTGCTAGGTGGTAGTCCGTGTCTGGTTTCTAGATCTCCCAGGGTGGAATCACTGGCTTGTATTCAACATTGTTATTAATTGATTAATAAAGTCAGATCTCTGATATCCAAATAAAATAAATTTCTCAGCCCTCCATTCAGTCCAAATATAGCAAATCAAATCCAAAATTGTGTGAAACAAATTTGTGTGTTACACCCCTTAGTCAAGACAAAAACAAATAACAAACAAATTTTTACAATAAAAAATAAATAAATAAAAATAAAAAAATAAAATTTTTTAATAAAAGACAAGAAAGAAAAGAAAACTAGGAAATTAATTAATTAATAAAAAATTAATAAAAAAAACTAAACAATAAAAAAAACTAAAAATACCAACTAATACAAACAAGAGAAAAAGAACATTCGAACAAAACAAGAAAAAAAAAACAAGAAAAAACAAAACATAAAACAAAGTAAATTCTCTCACAACTGCCCTGCTGTTAACACAGTTTTAGAGAATGAGAAAGCCAGGAGGTGTCCGAGATTACATCAAAGCCACCAACTATCTGCCATCATCCACATGAGAATTATATCAGACTTCCCCTTACCTCCAAATTTTTCGAAACGCAATAAAAAACTAATTAAAAACAAACAAACAAACAAACCAAAACGGTGTCTCTCACAACTGCCCTGCTGTTAACAAGCTGAAAGGGGGTTAGAAAGCCCTGGGGTGTCAGAGATTACATCAAATCCAATAATTAATCTGCCATCAGCCATACAAGCACCCCATCAGACTACCCCTCGTACTCACACCATCATTGATTCTTATGTATTAATTTCAGTTCTTAAAATTATTATTATATATTAATATTAGTTTATTATTATTATTATTATTATTATTATATTATTTTTTCTAGACACTCTGCACAGTAAGGTTCTTCTATCTTAAAATAGCCCATTCATAGTTGCAGTCTAAGCAGGTTTTTAGTTCACATTACAAAGTGCACAACTCACATATGCCAAAACAATGCGTCACACGTTCACTAACTCTCTTATCGCACAGCATTATGTTGTTCATTCTAAATACTCTCTGCGAAGTACGTGTGAACAACAGGCATCAAACATACCGTGACAAATATGCAATAGAAACTTTGACAGCATTAAATATCAGCCAGAGTCCAGACACGCGATCACAAGTGAGTCTCTGACGAGAGCGTAAAAAACTGACGATAAACCTCAGACTGCTTTAAATTTCTGGTAAAGAAGGCAAATCTATTGTCACGAGTATGGAAGTAGATTATGTCTGAGTTTAGACAGAGTATTAATGTGGTGTGTGAAAGTAGATATGAATAGCGTCACTAATGTAAAATAGGGTGTGAGGTATGACTTCTGGAGAAGTAATTAGGTATCTAATGTCTTCTTCCGGCCACAATCAAGACAATGTTTAGAATGGTATTTCACCTTCTCCGTCCTCTTCGCTAAATGAGTTGTGTGAAAGTAGATATGGATAGCATCACTAATGTAAAATAGTGAGTGAGGTATGACTTCTGGAGAAGTAATTAGGTATCTAATGTCTTCTTCCGGCCACAATCGAGACAATGTTTAGAATGGTATTTCACATTCTCCACCCTCTTCGCTAAATAGGTTAAACTATTCCAGTAAGGACAACACAAGTCAACATCAAGTGACAGGTAGAATAGAAGGTGAGTTCTGACTGCTAGAATATATGAATTGCAAAACAATGGACCAAAATCCACACACACACACACATAAAATAAACTGAAGCTCGCTAGTAAAAAAAACATTCACGAGCTATCACAATAATAGAGAATAAATAATAGGCAGATGGAATCAATGAAGATCAATGATCAAGTCATTGAAGAAGTTGAAAGCTTTACGTATCTGGGGAGTATTTTTTTTAAAATATGTAAAACGTTTGCCTGGTTTTGCGAGGCGCGTCCTTTTTCAACTTAGTCAGTTATATTAGGGCGCATGTCCAAATATAAAAGATTCTTAGGTCTGGAGTAATCTGGGGAGTAGTATTGTCAAAGGAGAGGGAACAGCTGGTGACGTCTGCTCAAAGATAAATAAAGCCAGATGCGCTTTTGATTCCTGTCGACCAGTATAGAACTTCTCAGCTATATCCAGAGAGAACAAAATTAGAATCTTTAACTCAAATGTGAAGTCAGTCTTGCTGTTTGGCTACGAGACATGGCATGTCTAAAAAAATATCACCTACGAGCTACAGATATTTATAAATATATGTCTCCGATGAATCCTTCGTATAACATGGCCAGATGTAATAACAAAAATAGAGCTAAGGAAAAGAAGCGGACAACAGCCAGTACAAACGTAAATTAAGGTAAAAAAGTGAAGATGTAAAGAACATACACTCAGATGAGAAAAATCAAGTATAGCCAGAGTTGCCCTTGACTGGAACCCACAGGGGAAAAGAAGAGTTGAGAGGCTTAAAGAGAACTTGGAGAAGAACTGTTGAAGGGGAGGCTAGGGAAATTGGAATGACTTGGGCACAGATGAAAAAGACAGCATAGAATAGAAATTGATTGAGAGCAACTGTCTCTGCCCTTTGTTCCACAGGGAACGAAATGGAATGATGATGATGGTCACAATTATAGAGATCCAAGTGCACGATAATTGATTTTACACTGTCAACACCACATGAACACAGGTGTGTAATTATCTATCAGGGGTTAGCCCACCGTTTTCTAAATCGAAGATAGCCGATATTGGGCTGTATATATATATATATATATATATATATATATATATATATATATATATATATATATATATATATATATATATATATATATATATATATATATATATATATATATATATATATACTACTCGTCAAAAGTCAAGGGCCACTTAGAAAAACCTTGGTTGAAACCATAAAACAAATCTGATATAAACGTAATTGGTATCAGTCAAAACGGCATTTATTGAATACCAAATTGACATGTCACGTAAAGAAATGGAAACACACATTCAAACGCAATGAAGCTGTGAAGCGTGTCATCCACCTTTTCAAAAGTCACACAATAGATATTGGACAAATAGACATTTCAAAATCGGGTATGAGCACCGTTTGCAGCAAGGCATTCAAGACAGCGTAGACGCATCGAGTCCACAAGGGTCCGAAGAGTATCCTGAGAAACAGCTTGCCATTCCTGAAGCAGAAATGCAGTCAGCTGTGCAACATCCATTGGCAGGGGGTGATATGTTGACAATCTTCGACCAAGGACATCCCAGAGGTTCTCAATCGGAGAAAGGTCAGGTGAATGAGCTGGCCACGCCATCCTGATGATCCCATGTTGCTGAATAAACTCATTCACCACACAAGCTCGATGGGGTCGAGCGTTATCATCTTGGAGGATGGCATTACCACCTATGGCCTCCAGAGCAGGCTGAACAATTGGTCTCAAGATTTTGTTCTGGTATCTTGGGCCGGTCAAGTTGCCTTGGATGATGTAGAGTGGGATCATGCCGTGTCTGTAGATGCCTCCCCAAACCATGACAGAACTCCTACCATAACGATCCACCTCTCGAATTGTGTCATCAGTAAATCGCTCTCCTGGTCGTCTCCAAACTCGAATCCTGCCATCATTGAATGACACAGTGAAGCACGATTCATCAGTGAGGAGAACTTGACTCCATTGTTGCGTTGTCCATCGGATGTGCTCGCGACACCAAGCAACACGGGCTCTGCGATGAGCAGGAGTAAGAGGGATTCTGACTGCAGAACGTCGAGCAGCCAGTCCAAATTCATGTAAACGTCTGCGAATGGTGCTTTGACTGACATTAACGTTTACAGTTTGTCTCAGCTGACATCTTAGAGTGGAACAAGTCACTGTTTGATGGCGCAGGGCTGACAACAAGAGGTACCGGTCATCATGTCTTTTGTTGCATCTAGGGCGAACTGGCCAGTTGCGATCCTCCACACTTCATGTGGCCTGAAATCTCTCCAAAATTCTTTAGATAGTAGAGTGTGACACTGCAAGCCGTCTAGCAACCTCACGGACAGATAAACCACTTTCATCCCACGCTATAGCCCTCATTCTTTGTAAGGTGTCAAGACTTCTTCTCGGTGGCATGGTTTTTGCAAGTGATGAAACTACCCTACGTCTGCTGATTGTACAACAAATTAAGAGTGAACTCTGTTCACGAAAAGACGCCATTGCACGTGGAATGTCAATCAGCACGATTACTTCACCTGTTTGGTTGTACGGAAGTTTGAAAAAACAGATTAAAAATGTGAATTTATGGTCAGCAAACCAAATTGCACGTGATCACCATGGTTGTCGGTGAGTTGTCTTTATGCTTAACGTGCATAGAGGACTGTCAGAGGAAGATATTGCACCCATTCTTACTAAAAAAACTTCTTTCATTTAATCATTCTGTGCGCTTATATAAAAGTGTATTGAAAATAATAGGGTGGCCCTTGACTTTTGACGAGTAGTATATATATATATATATATATATATATATATATATATATATATATATATATATATATATATATATATATATATATATATATATATATATATATATATATATATATAATAATAATAGCCCCTTCAGTCATAACTGACCATGGGAATGCGCCTCTGAGGTGACAGCCCTCAGCTGCTTATTTTCCTGGTGCTCCTTTCGACGTTTTCTCCTCACCTCTGCTTCTTGTGTTAGCCTCTCTTCGCCCAATCTGAGGTGGCGCCGTAAATAGCATCGCCACTCAGTGCAATCGGCAGCTTCATCCTCCCATGTTGCTGGATCCATGTCCAGTGCCCTCATATCTCTCTTGCACACATCTTTGAACCTCAGCTGTGGTCGCCCAACTGTTCTCTTGCCATCTGCTAATTGTCCGTAGAAGATATCTTTTGGGATGCGACCATCTTCCATGCGGCGAACATGGCCAAGCCAGCGAAGTCTGCGCTGTCTAAGAAGCGTATACATACTTTGAAGGCCAGCACGTGACAACACCTCGACATTTGTCACTTTATCTTTCCACGAGATGCCGAGGATGCGGCGTAGACACCGCAAATGGAAGGTATTAAGCCTTCTTTCTTGCTTAGCATAGGTCGTCCAGGTCTCGCTGCCATATAGGAGTGTGCTGGTGACGCAGGCATTATATACCGCAGCTTTGGTCTTCATTGTGAGTTTAGAGTTTCCCCAAACACGCGATGTGAGGCGGGCAAAGGTAGCTGCAGCTTTGCCAATGCGGCTGTCGATTTCTGTATCCAGTGAGAGTTTGTCATTGATGGTAGACCCTAGGTATGTGAAGTGGTGCACCACTGCCAATTCATAGTTATCAATAGTGATAACTGGTGCAGCACCCACATCCTGACTCAGCACATTCGTTTTCTTTAGACTTATTGTGAGGCCAAAGTCCTTGCATGCTTTAGTGAAGCGATTTATCAAGCTCTGAAGCTCCTGTTGGCTTTGAGTGACGACTGCAGCATCATCAGCGAACAACAAGTCTCTTATAGTGACCCTTCTGATTTTTGTTTTTACCTTCAGCCTTGAAAGATTAAACAGACGGCCATCTGACCTAGTGTGAAGGCATATTCCTTCAGTTGCATCTCTGAATGCATGTTTCAAGAGTAAGGCAAAGAAGATTCCGAAGAGGGTCGGAGCCAGAACACAGCCTTGTTTAACGCCACTTCGTATATCAAAGGGCTGTGACGTGCTTCCAGCATATTGGACTGTTCCCTTCATGCCGTCATGGAATGACTTTATCATTTCCAGCATTTTAGAAGGGCAGCCTATTTTCAGGAGGATTTTGAAGAGTCCATCTCTACTAACCAGGTCGAATGCTTTTGTGAGGTCTATAAAGGCGATATATAATGGCCTTTTCTGCTCTCTTGATGTTTCCTGAAGCTGGCGGAGAGAGAAGATCATGTCTGTTGTTGATCTGCCAGCTCGGAATCCACACTGTGACTCTGGATATATGCGCTCAGCTAACTTGTGTAGTCGCATTAAGATGACTTTGGCAAAAACCTTACCAACAATACTAAGAAGAGAGATGCCTCTGTAGTTATTGCAATCACTTCTGTCTCCTTTATTTTTATACAGTGTTACAATCTTGGCATCTCGCATGTCTTGAGGAATAGTTGTCTCTTCCCAGCACTGGCACAGCATCCTATGCAGGGGATGTAATAGCGTGCTCTTACAGCATTTGATTAAATCAGGAGGAATCCCATCACTGCCTGGTGCTTTGCCAGAGGCCAAGCTATCAATGGCCTTGCTGAGTTCCTCTAATGTTGGTTCGGCATCCAGCTCCTCCATAGTTGGCAGACTGTTGACACCATCAAGGGCTGCAGGCGTAACGGTATTGTCTCTAGCGTAAAGCTCAGAGTAGTGCTCGACCCACCTCTCCATCTGCTTACCCTTATCGGTTAGCTTCTCTCCGCTGATGGTTTTTAGCGGTGCCATCTTACTTTTATGGGGGCCAAGTGCTTTCTTTATACCGTCATACATTTGTCTAATGTTGCCTGTTTGCGCTGCGATCTGGATGCTCTCACTGAGCTGGAGCCAGTAGTCATTTGCACAGCGTCGAGCAGTTTGTTGAACTTTGCTTCTCGTAGCCCTCAGGATCTGTAGGGTTCTGGCACTCGGTGAACGTTTGTATTCATTCATAGCACTGCGCTTAGCTTCAATGACAGGTGCCATCACATCTAATGAAGCATCAAACCAGTCATTTGACTTTGCTGTTTTCTTACCAAAGGTGGCAAGTGCAGTACTTTGAATGGTGTTCCGTAGATGCTCCCAGTTCTCTGTAATAGTATCACCATGCTGAGGGCTACTGAGCACTTTCTCGAAGGTCGCAGTGAATTGAGCGATCATGAAAGGGTCTGACATCTTGCTGGTATCAGTGCGTGGTTTCCCTTCATGTCTGACACGATAGAGTTTTCTTGGTTGTGCTCTGATTTTGCAGCAAACCAAGGAATGATCTGTATCACAGTCTGCACTATGGTACGAGCGCGTGGAGAGCACAGACCTGAGGAGTGGCCTTCTGACGAGAATCAGGTCAAGTTGGTGCCAGTGCTTGGATCGTGGGTGTCTCCATGACACCTTATGCTGGGGTTTTGTCTGAAAGTAGGTGTTGGTCACGCAGAGGTCATGGTGGACGCACAACTCTAAGAGCCGTTGTCCATTTTCATTCATCTTGCCAATACCAAACCTGCCCAGACATGAAGGCCATGAAACATTATTGGCACCCACTCTAGCATTAAAGTCACCAAGGAGAACAAGCTGTTCTTGCCTAGGTATGCTTTTGATAATTGCTGTTAGATTCTCGTAGAACTCGTCTTTAGCTTCTGAGGCAGAGTACAGAGTAGGAGCATACACACTGACAAGGGTGATGGTACCTGTGCTAGTTTGCAGGCGGAGCGTTAACAGGCGTTCTGATCCATTCTCGCCTGGTTCAACCATTTTAGTTAGCGATTTTTTGACCGCAAAACCTACTCCGTGTTCTCTAGCTTTATTAAGATCTTTCCCTTGCCAATAAAATGTGTAGTCCTTCTCGCTCACCGTTTCAGAGCCCGCTAGGCGAGTTTCCTGAAGTGCAGCTATATCCACCTGAAGTCGTTTAAGCTCATCATTAATTATGGCTGTCTTCCTTACATCGTTTACATCCTGTAGGTTTTCGGATAGTCCAGTCAACATAGTCCGGACGTTCCAGCATCCCAATCTGAGAGTTTGCTTATTTCTATTTTTTCGATAATTGCTTGGTGCAAAATTTTCTGTCCACAGTTCGGGTTTGACCCTAATCCCCATGCACCCAATGGGGAAAGCAGACAGTGGCGGGACAACACCTTATTGACTGGGGGCTGCCCAGCTTGAAGCGGGCGGTAGCTGTCCAGTGAGATCCTAGAACCTCTCCCACTGTCGGAAGTAGCCCCTGGCGCCATGCCCTACGCCAATTGGGCAAAATGCTTATAACCGGTAACTGCTACTTCCCGTGTTTTGCCGACACCTATAGGGTGAAGCTGGAGTGTCCTCTCCAGGGCGCGAGCTTGGGCACAGTTATATGGAGATCAAGCTGTTGCCCATGCAGCATGTTCCCCCTCTCCACACAGCCGGTAGATCCAAAGGAACGGCAGTAGCCGATACAGTTTGGTACCAGCCATGTCGCAGGAGTTGCCAGAATAATGTCGAATCGACATTAGACTGCCTTAGGGTCTCCGACTCCGGATTTATCCTCAGGGTTTACTCCCGAAGCCAATTCCATAAATGGATATTCCCGCAAGGCAGCGGTGGTTTGAATTCAGAGTTCCTTCTCTTAGATAAGCTACCAACCAAGGATCACGAGCCCTATCTGCCCGAAGCTGCTGGTTTTAAGGCGCCAGTCGCTCGCCTTTGCCCCTTCTCCCGTCAGTGGAAACAGTTCCGCCAGGCTCAAATTGAGCCGCACGTGAAGGCCGGGAGCTGGACTTGGTTGTCAGAGGCTGTTTGAGGCGCGTGCCATAGAAGTATTTTATCTGCAGTGAGAGCTTATCCTCACTACAACTCCCGGCAATAACAACCTTTGGAACCATATATATATATTATAAGCAAGCGAAAACTAGGATTGCCGCCACTGCTTTAGTCCATGCTATGGAGTTTCTTTGACCTCTATGATCCCTGCACTCTGGTGCTGCTATCTTCTGCTGTAAACACTGTAGCTCGAAGTTTGCATTATTTCCGTGTGAGAGGCTACATTAGAATCGGTAGTCAATTACAAGATATCTTTTTTTTCACCGGAAGTGATAGGAAGCTTTCTGTTTCCGACTTGACTCTATCCACATGATGCGACTCAACTTTTTACAACGTAGATGAGTATGTTTCGTAATTCGTAATAATTTTACGCCACGAATTGTAAAATTACGCAGTTTTTATTTTCAGCTCCCGCAGCTAAAAAAAATAAAACTTGCGAGCAATGAATCTAAGAGATATGCCGCGGAAGCAAATTCTTTTCCAACGGATACTGCAGATGAAAGAGACCCAGAACCCGGAGAAATCGAACACGTGTTTGTTGCTACGGTGAAGAAAGAAGCGCAGGAAAATCTGCCCGACTGTTAGACTCTAGATAAAAAAGCTGAATTTTGTGAGAAGAATGAGTGGTTGTTGGTGAAAAATAAACATCTTGGCTGTAAAATATGCAAGGAAGTGGGTAGTTTAGGACCGGACAGAAACAAACAAGGTATGAATATTTCAAAGCCATTTCTTCTTCGTTGATCCTTAGCCGCCGACCGTCAAAGCAGTCAGTGGCCATTACGCCTGGTGGCGTCTTGTAGGGCAACAAGAAATTGATTCCACTTTGCTCGGTCGGCGGCCATCCTTCGTACAGTGCCCCAACTCTTATTCACTCTTTGCATCTCAGCCTCCACAGTTCTCCGCCAGGTTGTTTTTGGTCGGCCTCTCTTTCGCTTTCCTTCAGGGGTCCATAGCATAGCTGTTCTTATGATGGCATCGGGGTCTTCTGAGGACGTGGCCAACCCAGCTCCAGCGTCTGCCAGCTATGATGGTGTGCATGTCCTCTTGCTTGCTCCGAGTAAGCAGATCTTGGTTGGTGATGGTATTCGGCCAAAAGATTCGGAACAGTTTTCTTAAGCATGTTGTGTGAAAAGAGGACAATTTCGACATTTCCTTCTCCGTAACTCTCCAGCTCTCCGCACCATAGAGAAGCACAGAAAGCACACAGCGCTGATATAATCCTAATTTTGTGCTTGTGCTGTACTGAGAGGACTTTCAGATGTTGTTTAGACTAAAAAAGGCTGTTCTTGCTTTGTTCATTCTGTTGTTGATGTCTTTGCTTGCTCCGCCGTCTGGTGTTACTATGCATCCTAGGTATGTGAAGGCATCTGTCCGTTCGAGTTGCTGATTCATTTCAAAGCCATGTGCAAATGTAAAAATTTCTTACTTCGGTGAAAATAAAAAGGATCAAATGACTTCACTGCGCAAGAAAATTCATGAACATAAAATCAGTTCAGCTCATAAGGCTGCCACTAAAATAATAATCACTGCAAAAGAAAACAAATTGGAAGTAGCTTGTTCACATGCATTTGAAAATGAAAAAGAAATCACTTCTAAAATATTCAGAACAGCTTATAAAGTTGTAAAAATAAACCAGGCTTCCAATAATTTTGAATCTGAAATTGATCTTCAAGAAGTCAATGGTTATGACATGTGGCGAATTCTACATTCCACAAATGCTTGCATTAATATAGTGAAACATATTGGAACTGAAATGAAACAAACCCTTATTGAGAAAATAATTGAATCAAATTGTCAAATTTCCATGAGAGCACCAATATTAGACAGAAGTCTTCTTTAATAATTTATGTACGGACAATGATTCCTGATATGGAGCAACCCACAAATATTTTTATTGACATGTAGAATTAGAAAATGAGTCCGCACAAGGTGTTTTCCATTGCCTGATTAATGTCCTTAATGAATTGGGTTTTCAAGATGACTTTTTAAAGGAAAGTCTTATTGCCATTGCATGTGATGGGGCAGCTGTGATGTTGAGTAAGAAGAAAGGAGTAATGGCTTTGATTAAGGAACAATACCCTCACGTTTTGGTTTGGCATTGTGCATAGGCTTGAGCTTTCTGTTGGTGATATTGTGAAAAAAAAAGACTTCCCATCACAAATCAACCATTTTAAGTCATTTCTTGACAAACTGTTCTGCTTATATTATCAGTCGCCCCAAAACGCCAGAGAACTTGGAAATGTAGCTGAAGATCTAGGCAAGCAAATCTTCAAAATTGAAAGAATTTTAAATACGCGTTGGGTAGCTTTTAGTTTCAGAAGTGTTTCTGCTGTTTGGAAAGACTTTGAAACTCTCACGGCTCATTTTGTAGCAGCAACGAATACTAATACAAATAGTGAGTGAATGTTGGACATACAATGTTGTGTTCAATATGTCTATTGACATTTTCATTAATTATACATCGTTACAAAGAATAGGGCATATATCTTGGAACTATTTTATTCTTCAATCGTGAAGTTTTATTATTTCAGGAAAATGTCTGAATGTGACTACATAATTACTGGCAATTCTGATAAGGTTAGTGATGCAGGAGGAGTATTCTTTGAATACTTACAATTCTGATAAGGTAAGCAATGGAGGAAGAGTATTCGTTGAATACTGGCAATTCTGATAAAGTTAGTGATAAAGAGTTGCAATCTTCTGAATCGTTTCACTGAACTAGTGCAACATGAGACACAAAAAGTCTGTCTTCAAGTCTAAAGCTACTTATCAATGGGTTTTACATAGGGTGGTGATCAAAAGTATTATTTTCTATTGTGCAGCTGAAGCTTGTTGAGGATCCAATATGTGTGAATCCAGAAGAATTGCAAGTGGAGTTAATTGAACTACAGAGATACTTGTTTATTGCAATAAGCACAGAAAAAGCAGCCTGTGTGATTTCTTTAAAAGTCTGGTAAGTGGAAAATATAAAAATGTGATTCAAGTTACATTGAAAACCTTCAGCATATTTGGGAGCACATACATATGTGAACAAACATTTTTTTACCCATGAACATGAACAAAAGCAAGCTAATGATCCAAACTGACTTCCGACCATTTGGAAGACGTTTGACAATATCTACTTCAACTATAACCCCGTAATTTGACAAACTTGTTGCTGACAAGAGATGTGTAGTAAAATCTGCGAGAATAATCGCTCATTTAAGTAAGATTTTAGTCATAAAATGATAATAAATACAACAGCCCTATTGTGTCTGACGGTGATGTTCTCACATGCCAGCATAGCGCTGAATTTAGTGCATAGGAACGGCTTAGAACCGCTCTCCCCGTTTAAACCTACTCGCGTTCCTTGTGACGTACAATTTTAACTTTTTGCCCGATTTGATAGAGACTGTGGCAAGACTTACAATTAACGCTTTGGCGGAAGTGTGCCGCCAATTACTGTCTGAATTAACGTATTCTCTCAACTTTAACGCACATTTAGTAGTAATCCTTACATTTTTTGGTAGTGTTACACGATACAATACAAATTATTAACGCCAATTCTTACCCGCCATGCATTCCCCCCCGTTTCGTTTGACACATTCTGCCATGCAGATATACACGCGCGAGCAAAGCCAGCCAAAGCAAAACCACGCAGACAAATTTATTTTCATTCTCGCGGTAGCATTTCTGACGTAACTGAAACAAGTTAGTTATTTGAAAATACATGCTGGCGGAATGAAAGAGAGGAAAAGATGGCCGCCTTGTTAAAAATTTTACTTGACGATTGTCAGTGGAAAAATTGTAAAATCTAAACCAATATCAAACTGACCATAAAAATTATATAGTAATATAGCTTAAAGTTTAATGAGCAAGAATATGTTTGAAATAACATGATAGTCACAATATTAGCCCAGTTATTGAAGAAATACTAAATGTCTACGGACGCACTAACAGACTGACGGTTGTTCCTGCTTGTTATTTTTTTTTACTTAGTAGGGACGCCGGTTTAGAAATAGCGGCATTGAGGTACATTCAAATTTGCTTGGGTAAACAGAGAGTATAGGGGGAAAGGGGGGCGGTAGGAAAATGTAATCCAAAACGAAACATCTTTTTGTATTGGCATAACTAAGGCAGACTGGCCAATCGACTACCAGACGCAGAGTTGGGAATTATTTTTTTTTTTTTTTAAAGAACTGCATTTGAACTCTGGTAGTCGAAGGTTTCGATTGGCCAGAGATACAAAATATTAGCAAAAAGCTTTCTCTGCTCAGTGCCAGTTGAGAAAATTTTCATTCAGTTACGCTGAGATCAGCTGTGATAAATTTAAACTTAAATAATAGATAAATATTCACAGTCTGGGCAGAGCACAGGGAAACTGAGGCCATTTCTTTGGAAAGTCAGCGTCAATTGTTTATATTTTCTTGAATTGTGGTAAGGATGCTTTATGAATTACTATGTTTATTCCAACTACCAAAGTTAGATACTGCTATGGGGGAAAGTGAAGGACATGCCGGGAGCAGACATTGTTGAGTCCTCACTTTGAAATGTATCTAACTGGTGTATGTTGTCATGATTTTGTTTGAATATTATTGCATTAGAATAGTAATAAGCCTCTGTGTTCTATAAACACTATTAAGCATGCCTGAAGCATTTATATTTAAAAAAAAAAGAAACAGAAGAGAAAATCATACCAAAGGAAATGTGGTTACTCCACATTATTGTATTGAGGAAAACTATGTAAACGTACAGTGGCGTATCTGCCATAGGGACCTGATGTGTGGTCACAGCAAGGTGGGAGTCATGTAAAATTAAGGGCGAGTGCCCCTGTAAGGCACGCGAGGCTGACCCCATACCTCCTTAGGATAATAACAAATATAGTGAGTTATCAGATGTAAAAGGCCAGGGTGTCCTTTTGTTGCAGAGGTTCTATTTCCTGGTGCCAGCGGGTGACAGTAAACCTGCTGAGTCAGAAACATACTATCAAGTCTCCGACCCTTCATATGCTGTCAACAGATAACGGGAGGAGCTTGGTGCACGTTTGAAAGAGATTTTCTGCATCTACATATTGTACTTCATTCTACCAAGGAATCCCAGGTGATGAGTTAGGCATCTGGGTACATCTGACACTTTCGCTTTAACAAACACTGATATTTCAACATATACTCAGGAAGTTTTGGGGCGTGATGAAACTACAGCCCCTCATACACAGTGACTCTCCCTGCTAGATTAATAGAGTAATAGCTGTGAACATTTCCTACAGGACAGAGATAAATATATATATATATATATATTAACTTAATAGTGTTGGGCTAATTGTCCACACATACTTTTAGTTGATCCTTTTTATGTAAACTATCTTGTCCTCATTTTCCAAGACCTGTCCAAGAGATATGACTGGACAGGCAAAATAAATTGTACAGAAAAGATTAATTTAAAGAAAACTTTAACCACTGTTTTATTCACTTCCTCATAGAAAATTAAAGTGTTTTTGTGGTGTGTACCATCATCTCATTTCTCCCCTAGACACTAGGTACATCATACACCATACACTAGAGCCACAGGAGTGACCGTGTGAGATCTAGGGAGGTAGCATTAGGTACCCTGCACATAATTCATCATCATCATCTTTTAGAGTCAGGGGCCTACATGTGCTTGACCTCACGCGGTTTATGCAGACACCGAGTTCATTCTTTGTTAGGATACCATCATAACCTCCCCAGCAAAATCAACTTTGCTACATAAATTGGTAGGCTTGTCCGGGCATTTGAATTTCTCCTAGTACTACATACATCGGGGTCTGGGGTTTAGTATTTACAACATTCTATTTTCCCAGGGAATCCCCATACATATTATTGCCCAAGATTTGGGAAGTGAAGAAAGTGTCAGAGCCCAGATTTAATTAAATAAATTTAAAATTAGTTAGAGATTTAGTTAGAACATTTTGTATTTATCAGAATGGCAGATCTGGCCAAGTTTTGCTCTGCGGCTGTACAGACTGCTAAAGAGATGGGCATGGATGGACCAGAGCTGGTTCAATATGTAACTTCAGAATGCGACAAGTATATTGAAAGGGAGGATAGGAAGTTAGCAGAAGAAAGAAAATTACAGTTGCAGATTGAGGCTGACAAGGAGGCTGGGGCTTTGGAGGCAGAAGAAAAGAGACTGGCTGCAGAAGAAAAGAGACTGGCTGCAGAAAGAGAAGAAAAGAGACTGGCTGCAGAAAGAGAAGCAGAGGAAAGAAGACAGGCTGCTGAGAGGGAAGCAGCAAAGGAGGAGAAGAGATTAGAGAGGGAGCATGAGCTACGACTAAGGGAGTTGGAATTTCAAGGCCATACTCATGAAAATGGTGCCAGTCCTTTTGCCTTAGATGCCACTGCTAGTCAGGGAGCCTCAACCTCAGCTATGGGTTTTCATGTAGACCATTTTGTTGAGAAAGACGATGACATAGAAGGGTACTTAAGTAGATTTGAACTGTTAGCCACTACTTATGGGTTAGAAAAGGAAAGATGGGGGTAAAGTTGTCTCAGGGGCTTCGGGGAACAGCTTCCGAAGTGTTTTCCAAAATGAGCAGCGATGACCAAGACAACTATGACATGTTGAAGCAGGCTCTTCTGTTAAGATACGAAAAGAACGGAGAGTTTTATAGAAAGAAATTTAGGAATGCCAGGCTACTGTCGGGTGAGACCTATCACCAGTTCTCCGCCCGGTTAGAAACGTATATGGAGAAATGGGCTACTTTGTGGAAAACCCAAGATCTCAAAGAGATGATACTCATTGAACAGATGAGAGAGTCCGTGGCTCCAGACATGAGAAAGTTTCTAATGGAACAGGGCGCGGAGAGGTTGGGTGAAATAATTAATGTCGCTGAAAGGTATCAGGCAGCCCAGGCAGAAGTAGCTGGAACTAAGAAGAAACCAATAGATCAGTATAAGGCTCCTCAAAACTATAATCACTTTGATAACAGAGGTAAGCAGAACTTTGATAGGCCTCGAAATGATTTTAAAAATAGAACCTCACATTTCAATGACAGAAGGAATGATGAAAGAAAACCTTTTCATCAAAGTAGATTATATTGTAGCCGGTGTATGATGGACAACCATAACACCGAAAATTGTAGAAGGAAACCTGTAGTAATAACCACGCTTCAGGTCAGGTCGACTCCTAAAAAGGAGGAGGAACCACCAAAAACAATGTCTCGTAAACAGTGGAGAAAGGCACAGGCTGAAGATAGGTCACTGAAGCCGTGTTTTGAGAAACTCCAAAAACTCCATACCCCTCCTAGGAAAGGAGACTTCTATTTGGACTATGGACTGCTTTGCAGGGCGGATAAAGCAGGATTATCCGGGTGTGGACAGGTAGTAGTGCCATCGAAATATAGGGCACGAGTTATGAGACAAACACATGTTCTAGATGGTGAACACCAGAAGATGGGTACCACATGCCAAAGAACATCTGTTGGATATTTCTGGCCCGGAGAAGTTGAAGACATAAGAAAATTTGTCGAGGACTGCGAACAGTGCATCAAAGAAAATTCCACAGGGTGGAAAAATAATAACCAAATGCAAGAGAAGCATTATGGCAAACCTGGGCCAGAAAATAAAGAGGGAACACCCACACGTGGGAAAATGAATCAGGACCTAGACACGCCACGGGGCAAACTTAGGCCTGGAAAGAAAAATAAATATAATAAAGTGGACAGAGGGGAATGGGAACCGCCGTTTCACAGACAGTCTTCACTCGAATGTTTTACAATGGCCACTATGCAACGAGTACAAAGAACTGTTATTCCCCAGAATTCGCCGAAATTCCCTCGGTCGGACTTATGTAAACTGGAGGAAGATAAAAGAGAGCGAAGTTCTCTCAATTTGAATTTGAACCTGAGGGGAGACAACCCCAGGAAACGAATTGGTAGTGGTAGATTCTTGTGTGGTGACACAAGAAAGAAACGTCCGCAAAACAAAGCTTCTAATGTAAAGGACCTGACAGGTGCCATGAATACTATGTCAGAAAAATTAAAAGTCCATACGTAACTTTGTTAAGGACCTGGACAGATGAGAAGGCAGAGGAGACTGTTACCTCATCATATCAATATGTGAACGAACTGACCACTCGTCTAAAAACTAGTTGGAAACTGGCCAATGATAATTTAAGACAAGCAAGGAAAAAGCATGCTGCTTACTATAATAAAAAAAGCTAAGGATAGGGAACTTGTTGTAGGAGAGAAGGTACTTCTTCTATTGCCAGGCAGCAACAATAAACTTCAGATCGGATGGCAAGGGCCATATACAGTTTTGGAAAAGGTATCCAGAACAAATTATAAGATAGACAAAAAGGGAAAGGAAAAAGTCTATCATGTGAACCTTTTGAAGAAATATCTGGACAGACAAATCCAGGAAGGAACACATCTAATGGCCTTGTCTATCGCAACCGAAATGAAAAATGACCCGCTCCCCTCATTCGAATATCCACTGAAACCCAGTGAAACGTTTGCACAGGTGAAAATCAGTAATCACCTGACAAAAGGACAGAGAGAGAAGGTTCAACAGGTCCTTGAAAAACATACAGATGTGTTAACAGATAAACCGGGGCACACACATTTGTTGCAATATGATATGAAACTACTAGACCCAGCACCTATCTGTATGAGGCCCTATTCTATTCCGTTCGCTAAGGAAAAAGCTTTGAAAGAGGAGATTGAATATTTGTTACAAGAAGGGATTATTTCTCACAGTGAGTCTCCTTATAGTTCCTGTGTGGTTTTGTTGCGGAAACAATCGGGAGAACATAGACTGTGCATAGATTACAGGGAACTGAATGCTGTCACAGAAGGTCAAGTGGATCCATTACCTGATACTACACAACTATTTGCCAGGCTGAACAAGGCAAAATATTTTTCTAAGGTGGATCTTAGCAAAGGCTATTACCAAATTCCAGTTAAGCCGGAGGTTCGACCTTATTTAGCCTTCAGCACCTCGGAAGGTCATTATGAGTTCAACATGTTACCATTTGGGTTGAAAAATGCCCCGAGTGTGTTTTCTAGGATGATGCGAAAATTGCTGGATCCCCTGAAAAATCCATGTATTTCGAATTTTATGGATGATATCCTCATTGCTACGGAAACATTTGAGGAACACGTTACCTCTTTGAATATGCTGTTTGATAGACTCAGAGAGGCTAACTTAACCGCTAGGCCAACAAAATGTTGTATTGGTTGTAAAGAGTTGGAATTTTTGGGACACACGGTACATCAGGGTAGCATGACCCCTGATCCCAAGAATCTGGAAAATTTGAAAAAAGCGCCTAGACCACAAAAAAAAAAAGATGTGTGATCTTTCGTGTCGTTGTGTAGGTTCTACCAAAAGTACATTAAACATTTTAACTCTATATGTGCTCCACTGACGGATTTAACTCGCAAAGGTCAACCTTTATAATTTGGTCCGCACAGTGTGAATTGGCTTACCATGAGTTAAAAGAAAAACTCACAAGCAGGCCAGTATTGCAATTGCCTGACTTGAATAAAGAATTTGTCGTGAGAAGTGACGCAAGCAATGTGGGCCTAGGCGCTACATTGTTGCAAAGGTCCTCCTCACAAGATGGAGAATTAAACCCAGTCGCTTATGCAAGCCGCAAGTTGAACAAGGCGGAAAAAAAATTACTCAACAAGTGAAAAAGAATGTCTCGCTTTGATATGGGCGATAAAGAAATTCCAGATTTATTTATAAGGCAGGGCTTTTGTGGTCCAAACGGATCATTCACCACTCGTATTCCTGTCACAGGCCAAGCATGACAATTCCAGATTATTGAGATGGTCTTTATTATTGCAGCCATACTCATTTCTGATAGAATACATCCCCGGCCCTAAGAACATAGGTGCAGACTTTTTAAGCAGACATCCTTGTGATGAAGATCAGAAAAACGCATAAGACTTCATTAAGCTAAGTTATCTCGCAGATTATAACCTGCAAATGAATGCATGTTTTTAAGATAGGAGGTGTGTAGTAAAATCTACGAGAATAATCGCTCATTTCAGTAAGATTTTAGTCATAAAATGATAATAAATACAACAGCCCTATTGTGTCTGACGGTGATGTTCTCACATGCCAGCATAGCGCTGAATTTAGTGCATAGGAACGGCTTAGAACCGCTCTCCCCGTTTAAACCTACTCGCGTTCCTTGTGACGTACAATTTTAACTTTTTGCCCGATTTGATATAGATTGTGGCAAGACTTACAATTAACGCTTTGGCGGAAGTGTGCCGCCAACTACTGTCTGAATTAACGTATTCTGTCAACTTTTACGCAAATTTAGTAGTAATCCTTACATTTTTTGGTAGTGTTACACGATACAATACAAATTATTAACGCCAATTCTTACCCGCCATGCATTCCCCCCCGTTTCGTTTGACACATTCTGCCATGCAGATATACACGCGCGAGCAAAGCCAGCCAAAGCAAAACCACGCAGACAAATTTATTTTCATTCTCGCGGTAGCATTTCTGACGTAACTGAAACAAGTTAGTTATTTGAAAATACATGCTGGCGGAATGAAAGAGAGGAAAAGATGGCCGCCTTGTTAAAAATTATACTTGACGATTGTCAGTGGAAAAATTGTAAAATCTAAACCAATATCAAACTGACCATAAAAATTATATGGTAATATAGCTTAAAGTTTAATGAGCAGGAATATGTTTGAAATAACATGATAGTCACAATATTAGCCCAGTTATTGAAGAAATACTAAATGTCTACGGACGCACTAACAGACTGACGGTTGTTCCTGCTTGTTATTTTTCTTTACGTTAGTAGGGACGCCGGCTTAGAAATAGCGGCATTGAGGTACATTCAAATTCGCTTGGGTAAACAGAGAGTATAGGGGGAAAGGGGGGCGGTAGGAAAATGTAATCCAAAACGAAACATCTTTTTGTATTGGCATAACTAAGGCAGACTGGCCAATCGACTACCAGACGCAGAGTTGGGAATTATTTTTTTTTTTTTAAAGAACTGCATTTGAACTCTGGTAGTCGAAGGTTTCGATTGGCCAGAGATACAAAATATTAGCAAAAAGCTTTCGCTGCTCAGTGCCAGTTGAGAAAATTTTCATTCAGTTACGCTGAGATCAGCTGTGATAAATTTAAACTTAAATAATAGATAAATATTCACAGTCTGGGCAGAGCACAGGGAAACTGAGGCCATTTCTTTGGAAAGTCAGCGTCAATTGTTTATATTTTCTTGAATTGTGGTAAGGATGCTTTATGAATTACTATGTTTATTCCAACTACCAAAGTTAGATACTGCTATGGGGGAAAGTGAAGGACATGCCGGGAGCAGACATTGTTGAGTCCTCACTTTGAAATGTATCTAACTGGTGTATGTTGTCATGATTTTGTTTGAATATTATTGCATTAGAATTGTAATAAGCCTCTGTGTTCTATAAACACTATTAAGCATGCCTGAAGCATTTATATTTTAAAAAAAAAGAAACAGAAGAGAAAATCATACCAAAGGAAATGTGGTTACTCCACATTATTGTATTGAGGAAAACTATGTAAACGTACAGTGGCGTATCTGCCATAGGAACCTGATGTGTGGTCACAGCAAGGTGGGAGTCATGTAAAATTAAGGGCGAGTGCCCCTGTAAGGCACGCGAGGCTGACCCCATACCTCCTTAGGATAATAACAAATATAGTGAGTTATCAGATGTAAAAGGCCAGGGTGTCCTTTTGTTGCAGAGGTTCTATTTCCTGGTGCCAGCGGGTGACAGTAAACCTGCTGAGTCAGAAACATACTATCAAGTCTCCGACCCTTCATATGCTGTCAACAGATAACGGGAAGAGCTTGGTGCACGTTTGAAAGAGATTTTCTGCATCTACATATTGTATTTCATTCTACCAAGGAATCCCAGGTGATGAGTTAGGCATCTGGGTACATCTGACACTTTCGCTTTAACAAACACTGATATTTCAACATATACTCAGGAAGTTTTGGGGCGTGATGAAACTACAGCCCCTCATACACAGTGACTCTCCCTGCTAGATTAATAGAGTAATAGCTGTGAACATTTCCTACAGGACAGAGATAAATATATATATATATATATATATATATATATATATATATATATATATATATATATATATATATATATATATATATATAAACTTAATAGTGTTGGGCTAATTGTCCACACATACTTTTAGTTGATCCTTTTTATGTAAACTATCTTGTCCTCATTTTCCAAGACCTGTCCAAGAGATATGACTGGACAGGCAAAATAAATTGTACAGAAAAGATTAATTTAAAGAAAACTTTAACCACTGTTTTATTCACTTCCTCATAGAAAATTAAAGTGTTTTTGTGGTGTGTACCATCATCTCATTTCTCCCCTAGACACTAGGTACATCATACACCATACACTAGAGCCACAGGAGTGACCGTGTGAGATCTAGGGAGGTAGCGTTAGGTACCCTGCACATAATTCATCATCATCATCTTTTAGAGTCAGGGGCCTACATGTGCTTGACCTAACGCGGTTTATGCAGACACCGAGTTCATTCTTTGTTAGGATACCATCATAACCTCCCCAGCAAAATCAACTTTGCTACATAAATTGGTAGGCTTGTCCGGGCATTTGAATTTCTCCTAGTACTACATACATCGGGGTCTGGGGTTTAGTATTTACAACATTCTATTTTCCCAGGGAATCCCCATACATATTATTGCCCAAGATTTGGGAAGTGAAGAAAGTGTCAGAGCCCAGATTTAATTAAATAAATTTAAAATTAGTTAGAGATTTAGTTAGAACATTTTGTATTTATCAGAATGGCAGATCTGGCCAAGTTTCGCTCTGCGGCTGTACAGACTGCTAAAGAGATGGGCATGGATGGACCAGAGCTGGTTCAATATGTAACTTCAGAATGCGACAAGTATATTGAAAGGGAGGATAGGAAGTTAGCAGAAGAAAGAAAATTACAGTTGCAGATTGAGGCTGACAAGGAGGCTGGGGCTTTGGAGGCAGAAGAAAAGAGACTGGCTGCAGAAGAAAAGAGACTGGCTGCAGAAAGAGAAGAAAAGAGACTGGCTGCAGAAAGAGAAGCAGAGGAAAGAAGACAGGCTGCTGAGAGGGAAGCAGCAAAGGAGGAGAAGAGATTAGAGAGGGAGCATGAGCTACGACTAAGGGAGTTGGAATTTCAAGGCCATACTCATGAAAATGGTGCCAGTCCTTTTGCCTTAGATGCCACTGCTAGTCAGGGAGCCTCAACCTCAGCTATGGGTTTTCATGTAGACCATTTTGTTGAGAAAGACGATGACATAGAAGGGTACTTAAGTAGATTTGAACTGTTAGCCACTACTTATGGGTTAGAAAAGGAAAGATGGGGGTAAAGTTGTCTCAGGGGCTTCGGGGAACAGCTTCCGAAGTGTTTTCCAAAATGAGCAGCGATGACCAAGACAACTATGACATGTTGAAGCAGGCTCTTCTGTTAAGATACGAAAAGAACGGAGAGTTTTATAGAAAGAAATTTAGGAATGCCAGGCTACTGTCGGGTGAGACCTATCACCAGTTCTCCGCCCGGTTAGAAACGTATATGGAGAAATGGGCTACTTTGTGGAAAACCCAAGATCTCAAAGAGATGATACTCATTGAACAGATGAGAGAGTCCGTGGCTCCAGACATGAGAAAGTTTCTAATGGAACAGGGCGCGGAGAGTTTGGGTGAAATAATTAATGTCGCTGAAAGGTATCAGGCAGCCCAGGCAGAAGTAGCTGGAACTAAGAAGAAACCAATAGATCAGTATAAGGCTCCTCAAAACTATAATCACTTTGATAACAGAGGTAAGCAGAACTTTGATAGGCCTCGAAATGATTTTAAAAATAGAACCTCACATTTCAATGACAGAAGGAATGATGAAAGAAAACCTTTTCATCAAAGTAGATTATATTGTAGCCGGTGTATGATGGACAACCATAACACCGAAAATTGTAGAAGGAAACCTGTAGTAATAACCACGCTTCAGGTCAGGTCGACTCCTAAAAAGGAGGAGGAACCACCAAAAACAATGTCTCGTAAACAGTGGAGAAAGGCACAGGCTGAAGATAGGTCACTGAAGCCGTGTTTTGAGAAACTCCAAAAACTCCATACCCCTCCTAGGAAAGGAGACTTCTATTTGGACTATGGACTGCTTTGCAGGGCGGATAAAGCAGGATTATCCGGGTGTGGACAGGTAGTAGTGCCATCGAAATATAGGGCACGAGTTATGAGACAAACACATGTTCTAGATGGTGAACACCAGAAGATGGGTACCACATGCCAAAGAACATCTGTTGGATATTTCTGGCCCGGAGAAGTTGAAGACATAAGAAAATTTGTCGAGGACTGCGAACAGTGCATCAAAGAAAATTCCACAGGGTGGAAAAATAATAACCAAATGCAAGAGAAGCATTATGGCAAACCTGGGCCAGAAAATAAAGAGGGAACACCCACACGTGGGAAAATGAATCAGGACCTAGACACGCCACGGGGCAAACTTAGGCCTGGAAAGAAAAATAAATATAATAAAGTGGACAGAGGGGAATGGGAACCGCCGTTTCACAGACAGTCTTCACTCGAATGTTTTACAATGGCCACTATGCAACGAGTACAAAGAACTGTTATTCCCCAGAATTCGCCGAAATTCCCTCGGTCGGACTTATGTAAACTGGAGGAAGATAAAAGAGAGCGAAGTTCTCTCAATTTGAATTTGAACCTGAGGGGAGACAACCCCAGGAAACGAATTGATAGTGGTAGATTCTTGTGTGGTGACACAAGAAAGAAACGTCCGCAAAACAAAGCTTCTAATGTAAAGGACCTGACAGGTGCCATGAATACTATGTCAGAAAAATTAAAAGTCCATACGTAACTTTGTTAAGGACCTGGACAGATGAGAAGGCAGAGGAGACTGTTACCTCATCATATCAATATGTGAACGAACTGACCACTCGTCTAAAAACTAGTTGGAAACTGGCCAATGATAATTTAAGACAAGCAAGGAAAAAGCATGCTGCTTACTATAATAAAAAAGCTAAGGATAGGGAACTTGTTGTAGGAGAGAAGGTACTTCTTCTATTGCCAGGCAACAACAATAAACTTCAGATCGGATGGCAAGGGCCATATACAGTTTTGGAAAAGGTATCCAGAACAAATTATAAGATAGACAAAAAGGGAAAGGAAAAAGTCTATCATGTGAACCTTTTGAAGAAATATCTGGACAGACAAATCCAGGAAGGAACACATCTAATGGCCTTGTCTATCGCAACCGAAATGAAAAATGACCCGCTCCCCTCATTCGAATATCCACTGAAACCCAGTGAAACGTTTGCACAGGTGAAAATCAGTAATCACCTGACAAAAGGACAGAGAGAGAAGGTTCAACAGGTCCTTGAAAAACATACAGATGTGTTAACGGATAAACCGGGGCACACACATTTGTTGCAATATGATATGAAACTACTAGACCCAGCACCTATCTGTATGAGGCCCTATTCTATTCCGTTCGCTAAGGAAAAAGCTTTGAAAGAGGAGATTGAATATTTGTTACAAGAAGGGATTATTTCTCACAGTGAGTCTCCTTATAGTTCCTGTGTGGTTTTGTTGCGGAAACAATCGGGAGAACATAGACTGTGCATAGATTACAGGGAACTGAATGCTGTCACAGAAGGTCAGGTGGATCCATTACCTGATACTACACAACTATTTGCCAGGCTGAACAAGGCAAAATATTTTTCTAAGGTGGATCTTAGCAAAGGCTATTACCAAATTCCAGTTAAGCCGGAGGTTCGACCTTATTTAGCCTTCAGCACCTCGGAAGGTCATTATGAGTTCAACATGTTACCATTTGGGTTGAAAAATGCCCCGAGTGTGTTTTCTAGGATGATGCGAAAATTGCTGGATCCCCTGAAAAATCCATGTATTTCGAATTTTATGGATGATATCCTCATTGCTACGGAAACATTTGAGGAACACGTTACCTCTTTGAATATGCTGTTTGATAGACTCAGAGAGGCTAACTTAACCGCTAGGCCAACAAAATGTTGTATTGGTTGTAAAGCGTTGGAATTTTTGGGACACACGGTACATCAGGGTAGCATGACCCCTGATCCCAAGAATCTGGAAAATTTGAAAAAAGCGCCTAGACCACAAACAAAAAAAGATGTGTGATCTTTCGTGTCGTTGTGTGGGTTCTACCAAAAGTACATTAAACATTTTAACTCTATATGTGCTCCACTGACGGATTTAACTCGCAAAGGTCAACCTTTATAATTTGGTCCGCACAGTGTGAATTGGCTTACCATGAGTTAAAAGAAAAACTCACAAGCAGGCCAGTATTGCAATTGCCTGACTTGAATAAAGAATTTGTCGTGAGAAGTGACGCAAGCAATGTGGGCCTAGGCGCTACATTGTTGCAAAGGTCCTCCTCACAAGATGGAGAATTAAACCCAGTCGCTTATGCAAGCCGCAAGTTGAACAAGGCGGAAAAAAATTACTCAACAAGTGAAAAAGAATGTCTCGCTTTGATATGGGCGATAAAGAAATTCCAGATTTATTTATAAGGCAGGGCTTTTGTGGTCCAAACGGATCATTCACCACTCGTATTCCTGTCACAGGCCAAGCATGACAATTCCAGATTATTGAGATGGTCTTTATTATTGCAGCCATACTCATTTCTGATAGAATACATCCCCGGCCCTAAGAACATAGGTGCAGACTTTTTAAGCAGACATCCTTGTGATGAAGATCAGAAAAACGCATAAGACTTCATTAAGCTAAGTTATCTCGCAGATTATAACCTGCAAATGAATGCATGTTTTTAAGATAGGAGGTGTGTAGTAAAATCTGCGAGAATAATCGCTCATTTCAGTAAGATTTTAGTCATAAAATGATAATAAATACAACAGCCCTATTGTGTCTGACGGTGATGTTCTCACATGCCAGCATAGCGCTGAATTTAGTGCATAGGAACGGCTTAGAACCGCTCTCCCCGTTTAAACCTACTCGCGTTCCTTGTGACGTACAATTTTAACTTTTTGCCCGATTTGATATAGATTGTGGCAAGACTTACAATTAACGCTTTGGCGGAAGTGTGCCGCCAACTACTGTCTGAATTAACGTATTCTGTCAACTTTTACGCAAATTTAGTAGTAATCCTTACATTTTTTGGTAGTGTTACACGATACAATACAAATTATTAACGCCAATTCTTACCCGCCATGCATTCCCCCCCCCCCGTTTCGTTTGACACATTCTGCCATGCAGATATACACGCGCGAGCAAAGCCAGCCAAAGCAAAACCACGCAAACAAATTTATTTTCATTCTCGCGGTAGCATTTCTGACGTAACTGAAACAAGTTAGTTATTTGAAAATACATGCTGGCGGAATGAAAGAGAGGAAAAGATGGCCGCCTTGTTAAAAATTTTACTTGACGATTGTCAGTGGAAAAATTGTAAAATCTAAACCAATATCAAACTGACCATAAAAATTATATGGTAATATAGCTTAAAGTTTAATGAGCAAGAATATGTTTGAAATAACATGATAGTCACAATATTAGCCCAATTATTGAAGAAATACTAAATGTCTACGGACGCACTAACAGACTGACGGTTGTTCCTGCTTGTTATTTTTTTTTTACGTTAGTAGGGACGCCGGCTTAGAAATAGCGTCATTGAGGTACATTCAAATTCGCTTGGGTAAACAGAGAGTATAGGGGGAAAGGGAGGCGGTAGGAAAATGTAATCCAAAACGAAACATCTTTTTGTATTGGCATAACTAAGGCAGGCTGGCCAATCGACTACCAGACGCAGAGTTGGGAATTACTTTTTTTTTTTTTTTAAAAGAACTGCATTTGAATTCTGGTAGTCGAAGGTTTCGATTGGCCAGAGATACAAAATATTAGCAAAAAGCTTTCGCTGCTCAGTGCCAGTTGAGAAAATTTTCATTCAATTACGCTGAGATCAGCTGTGATAAATTTAAACTTAAATAATAGATAAATATTCACAGTCTGGGCAGAGCACAGGGAAACTGAGGCCATTTCTTTGGAAAGTCAGCGTCAATTGTTTATATTTTCTTGAATTGTGGTAAGGATTGAGGAAAAATATGTAAACGTACAATGGCGTATCTGCCATAGGGACCTGAGGTGTGGTCACAGCAATGTGGGAGTCATGTAAAATTAGGGGCGAGTGCCCCTGTAAGGCACGCGAGGCTGACCCCATACCTCCTTAGGATAATAACAAATATAGTGAGTGATCAGATGTAAAAGGCCAGGGTGTCCTTTTGTTGCAGAGGTTCTATTTCCTGGTGCCAGCGGGTGACAGTAAACCTGCTGAGTCAGAAACATACTATCAAGTCTCCGACCCTTCATATGCTGTCAACAGATAACGGGAGGAGCTTGGTGCACGTTTGAAAGAGATTTTCTGCATCTACATATTGTATTTCATTCTACCAAGGAATCCTAGGTGATGAGTTAGGCATCTAGGTACATCTGACACTTTTGCTTTAACAAACACTGATATTTCAACATATACTCAGGAAGTTTTGGGGCGTGATGAAACTACAGCCCCTCATACACAGTGACTCTCCCTGCTAGATTAATAGAGTAATAGCTGTGAACATTTCTTACAGGACAGAGATAAATATATATATATATATATATATATATATATATATATATATATATATATATATATATATATATATATATATATATATATATATATATATATATATATATATATATATATATAAACTTAATAGTGTTGGGCTAATTGTCCACACATACTTTTAGTTGATCCTTTTTATGTAAACTATCTTGTCCTCATTTTCCAAGACCTGTCCAAGAGATATGACTGGACAGGCAAAATAAATTGTACAGAAAAGATTAATTTAAAGAAAACTTTAACCACTGTTTTATTCACTTCCTCATAGAAAATTAAAGTGTTTTTGTGGTGTGTACCATCATCTCATTTCTCCCCTAGACACTAGGTACATCATACACCATACACTAGAGCCACAAGAGTGACCGTGTGAGATCTAGGGAGGTAGCGTTAGGTACCCTGCACATAATTCATCATCATCATCTTTTAGAGTCAGGGGCCTACATGTGCTTGACCTCACACGATTTATGCAGACACCGAGTTCATTCTTTGTTAGGATACCATCATAACCTCCCCAGCAAAATCAACTTTGCTACAAGATGTAATGTCTCCCCTTGAGTGTAAGGATATTATAATAAATACCTATGTCTCTTTGTAATTCAACATACACATTTGTGTACGTATAATTAATAAATACGTATTACGTTAACTAATTTACTTAATTAATTAATCGCCTCTTAATAAAATACCACCTCACGCTTTACATTAATTTGGCCCTCACTAATGAAGGAGGTGTGCACCCCTGACCTGGCGTTTTAACTGACTTAAGGACTAACTGACGCGTTCAGTCAGAGGCCCTGAGCTACAGTAGGAAAAGAATATGTTGTCAAGCCAGCGTTATTAGCATCATACCTACAGGCCATATAGAACTGATGATGTTCGATGTATCTTATTATTACCACCTATGAACAGTTGTTAAAGGACAGACCATTGTCGATAACGTCCTTATAGATGAGGGGTTCAAGCTGTATAATGCCATATGTTTTGCCAGTTATCTCCAATATACATGATATCCTTGATTCTCGTCCAATCTGACTGTAACTGTTGATGTCACTGTGTCACGTAAATAAATGGTTGAAAGTTCCAGCAGTTTCTACAGTTACTGACTACTGCATGTGAGTGAGTGGGTGCATTATTTACCTAGCAAAGAACCTAAACGCATTCGTGTCTCTACACACCCAAATCACTTGTCGACCACATATTCTTCGAGTACCTTGCACACAAGAAATGTCCTGATGTTCGAATGTCAACATGACACCCTTTCAACGCCTGGTGAGCTATTCATGCATGACAAAGCTGTTTGGCCCAGGTCGGACTGACTACAACAGTACACAGTAAGGAGACTGTTACGATCCTACATATCATACCCAAATTCCACCTTATCATTTGTGGTGACCGTTAAAATAACAGTTAACATTGCTACTGCGGGTTTATCGCTTTCTTAAAAGAAGCTGTACCTGGTATATTTACAATTCACTGTGTAATTCACAGACTACATCTTGTCGCAAAAAAATCTAAGTGATCGGCTTCACAAATCATTAAATACTGGTATCACAGCGATTAACAAAATTAAGTCCAATGCTCTAAATTCTCGACTATTTCGAGAGCTTTGTACTGAGAATGATTTGGAAGAGAAAGACAAAATACCAGAGGATAATCTTCAAGTATATTGTGCACACATAGATATGCTGCATAAAGACATGTCTCAGAGGTTTCAGGATCTTCTTTTGATCACGATTCCAGGCTGGATAATAAATCCATTCCTGGACGCGAGCATTCAGGAACTAGGAAGGGTGGAAGAGGAACCGATATCGCTACAAAATGACGTTGAGCTTACGCCAATGTTCAAGAAATCATATCAAGACTTTTGGTTGCAGAAAGAAATCTCTGAACGCTACGCTGCAGTGTGGGGAAAGGGATGTTCTGTATTGCCTTTCCAACATCGTATTTAGTAGAGCGTAGTTTCACCGCGGTAGCCCAACTTCTTTCGAAGCAGAGAAACAGGCGCAGATTACTGAACGTGGGGATCTGAGACTCCTTCTAAGTAACTTTCAGCCTGATGTTGAGAAGCTGATATCACTACACTAGGCACATCCATCTCACTGAAGTTAAAAATGAAATAAGTTTGTTACTAATTGACTTTCGCATACTGCTGTTTGTTTTACAGCATTGAGTAATTAAGTTTTTCTTTTTAAATTAAGTTAATAAATAAGCGTATCTTTAGTTTTATAATAGAATGTGATAAATTGAGCAATTAGTTGTTACTGTATTAACAGTTGCTCTTATTTTTTAACTCTTTACATTTTTTTATGCACTGTGGGGAAATGCATGGGGGTGCTGGGGACATGCTCTGGGAGCCAAGGGGGCGGTGACCCTTAAAAAAGTTTGGGAAACACTGATCTATACGATGAAATGAATTTTCTTAAAAGGAAAGTTACGTTCTTTTTTCTCAGTTCTGTCCAACAGATAAATTATTCATTCAGGTCAGGGTCAGGGGTCAGTCTTGAACTCTGAATAGTTTGCTTTATACGTGAACTTTGCATAGTTCATATATTTTTTCTTTTTTTAAATAAAATTTTGCCTCGTTTTGGCGAGGCACGTCTCGTTCAACCTAGCTGGTTATATTAGGGCGGATGTCCAAATATAAAAAACCTTTAGGTGTGGAGAATTAGCTATGTGTTAGTTCAATCAGCGCCTCACAGACACGAATATAGGACACACACAGGAACTGGCCAGCAAGTAAACTAGGCCATGCCATCCCCTTCAATTTGAATAACTCCATGAGGGAATTGCGAGGCTTTCTGTCTTTTACTGTCAAACGAAGGAGAAGCTGGTTATAGTTCTCAACAGAGGGGAATAACTGTGCTAAATCCGTATTGAGTTGTTTAAACATTTATAACACATAAGGTAAAGGAAGGGAAACCCGAGGCCTGTAAACAGTAAATAAATATTAGACAAACATAAAGGTATGTTTTCAGGCACTCGTAGGAAATAAAGAAGTAGAACACTAGACAACAGAAAAACAACAGACGTGAGTGGCTTACCCAGGACTCGAACCCAGGACCCTCCGTGCGACAATATCACCAAGCTATGCAAGCGAATCACACTATCCTCCCTGCCATCTAGGCGTTTGGTGATGGATCCGCCTCGACATGGATAAGACATGGAACCGCCTCGACATGGATAAGACATGGAACCGCCTTGACATGGATGTCCAATACAGAACTTTAAACTTAATAAACTTTATCAAGCAAGTCTGAATGAAATTATTTACAATTTATTTGTCCTGACCCGTTATATCTTTTCTGGTCAGGAATACTCAAAAGAACAGTAATGGTATTTACAAATCAAAATAAATAAACTGGAAAATCTCTTCCCTGATGAATATTGTCCAAAGGGCTAAAATCAATTCACTTGATGTAAATCTTGATGTTATATTCCCAGTATATGAAACTTTTTAAGTCACTTGAGTAGAAACTGTCATTAATCTAATCATTCAAGGGTAATCTTAGTTTGAAAGTTTTTAATTGTGGTGAGTATTTGGATTTTCTGTTCAGTGGCCCCTAAAGGTCACTTAACTGTAGATGCTGCTGATCTTCACTCCACACATCAGGACACCCCAACTGGCAGCTCCTGGTTGAGAAAAGCTGGGTCTAGCTCTAAATGTAGGAAGAGCTCTCGTCACCAACAGACTTCTTCAAGAGTGAATGCAGCTTAAGTGGTAATGTCGAGACAGAACCATCAGGCAATAGTACACACAAGCTGAACCAGCTTTCAAAGGCCCTTAGAACCGCTTTCAGGTCAGAACGGCAAAAGTTTTGGCATGCACAGTGCTAAGTTCAAGCAGCTTGGTGTAAGGTTCAAATTTAGTGGCGGAATTTCGTTCGTTCGTTCTTTTGTCTTCTATGTTGCTGTTATACCCTGTTCAACCTGAAAGTTGGTTATAATTGGGGAATATTGTGTGTTTACTTTCTTCGGTGCTAGCCTGTTGTTAGTCCTGAAAAGGACTGGTCCTAAAAAGGACCACTAGCTGACTGTCTGGATACCTCTTCGTTGCTTGTCTGGTTATGGTGTCGTGGCGTGCCCATGGTATTCGTTTCCTGCCTTACGGGTTACAAACGGTTATATTGGGGGATAAAGGGTGTTAACTTCTTCGCTGGTATCGCGTTCCATGCCCTGGAGATGACTGGTCCTGAGAAGGGTCACTAGCTGCCTGTTTGGTCCTTACTCGTTGTTGTCTGTTTCGATGTGTGTTGTTCTATGGCTGCCTTTATTATATTAGGTAGGCAATCCGTCACGGCTGCTTTTGCTCTTTCTTGATTGCTTATTAGTTGCTGTACGATTTCGGTTCTCATTTTGTCTTTAGTTTCTTTGTTTTGCTTTCTACTTTTTGTAAGGATATCCTCAACGATCCTTCTCTCTGTTTCAATTCTTTTGAGTATTTCTTCGTTCTCTGCCTTTAGTTCTGTGAGTTTGACGATGTCGACTTCTATCTCGTGTTTGATGGATTTCATTTCCTGTAACATTGCCTGGGCGCTCTGTAACATTTCTCTGACGCTCTGCTTATCTATTACGTCTTCACCGCTGTTCTTGTCGTCTTCGGGAGCCTGCTTGCTTCTGTTTTCGTTCTGCAGTTTCCTTTTCATTTCGTTGATTTCAGCGGTCAGCTTGTGTAGATGTCGTCTGTCAATCGTGCGCTGTTTTTCTGCAGCATCCACAGTCACTCTGTGTTTGGCCTCTTTGAAGGGTATGTTTTTAGACACGGCCTCCTTCAAGATGCTCTTAGTTTCCTGGAACACAGGGCATCCTCTGTACCTTGTCCCGTGGTTTCCGTGGCAGTTTGCACAGGTACGGTTTGCGTTAGTTTCTTTGTAGTTGCGGTCCTCCTTTGCCCTGGGGCAGTCGCCATATTGGTGACTACCCGCACAATACCGACAAACTGCATCTCTCCTGCACGTTTTCTTTGTGTGCGAAAACTGCTGGCAGTTAGAGCACTGCATGACCGGCGGGATAAAAGCCTCTGTCTTTTTTGAAATAGTTTCGAGCGTCAGTTTCTCAGGTCTTGTCGGCCCTTCGACGGTTACCACAATCAGGTTTGTGTCTTTGTTGTTCCATGTTTTTAGCCTTTCGACCAGCGTGAATTTGATGTCTGCGTTTTCGGTCTGAAGTTTGTTGTGAACCTCGCTTGCGGGCCACCTGGTGTCCACCCCTCTTACGACAAACTTCTTTGTAGTCTTGTTGGTCTCCATCACTACTTTTATCTGGTGAGGCAGCATGAATTCTTTCGGTCCTGCCTCCAGTTCTTTCATCAGTGCAGTTGTTTTTTCCGTGCTGTTGAGCGAAAGCACAAATCCCTTTTCGTGCCTCCGTACCTTAGCGATGCCTCTCTTGCCAGTTATTGCTTCTAGGATAGTGATTACTTTGTCATCTGGTAGGGCCCTGAGTGAGGCCTCACCTCCAGGCATCTGTGTGATCTTAACAATCCTCTCCTGTAGTGCATTATTTTTTTTTTTTTTTTGCGTACGCCCGCTAATACTCGAGGCGAAATCTCAGGTTATTATTATTTTATGTCTAACCTGACATTGATTTTACGTGAGTATCCCTTTATTTCTTGTACAGAGACAGGTGTCCCTCGCCATTCAGGCAAATACTCGCCGATTTCGGAGGTACCCATTGCAGCTGGGTCGGCTCAGGAGCCGCCAGTCCCTGGTCGACGACACTCCTTCAAATGTACTCGCCAGGTCTCGAGTTAATCCAGTCCAAATCCCGGTCGACGAAAAATCCTCAAATGCCGTCGCCCGGGTTTGATCCTGTATCACCCGGTCGCCAGAGCGGTGTTGTAACCACTACGCTAGCGCGGCTCCCTAGTGCATTATGACAACCGACATTGCTTGGTTTGCGCAGGTGACACGCTCTGTTTTCCGTCTGCGTTAGAGTGTGTGGTGTGTAGGACGGTCTCACGTTCTGTTTTGTTGGCTCCTGATCACGTTCTGTAGTTGTCAGATCATTACACACTGGAGCCTTTACTATGACGTCTTGCTTTAGTGGTGTTTTTACCGTCTTCGTAGTTAGGAGCAGCTTCCCTGGGGTAGTCACAGCTGTTATCTCGCCCTGGGTTTTAGGCTCCTGTTTTCTTTTTTCTCTTCTTTCCAGCATCTGTTGTATCGATTCTATCGCTTTTTTCTGGTCTTTACGTTCTGGCATCTGCTCTATCTCATCTAGCGCTCTCTTCATGTACTCATATTCTTCATCATCAAGGTCAGAACCGCTTGCGTCTGCTACCTCCTCTGTCTCGCAAGGAGTCTGGTCACTCAGGCTCTCAGTCGGGTCGATACTGGTTGCAGCTAACTCCGTCGTCGTGTCAAGAGTTGGAGAAGGATCGGTCCCGGTACGAGTACTTGGGGCAGTCTTGCTCTCTGGCTGTTTGTCTTTGTTGTTTGTGGCCTTGTTATTCCCCTGGTTGTTCTGCGCTGGTGGGCTGGTATAGACCTTCCTCTTTTTAGCGTGATGTTTATTTCGGCTCATTTTGATGAAAATGTGATCTTGTCTCGAATAGTAGCGTCCTGAGAAGGACGTTGGTGTCTCTCGAATGTTGAAACGGAAACGAACCGGTGACAACGGTAAGACCCTGTTCTATTTATAGAGCTACATCCGACCAATGAGATGCAAAGCCCAAAATTATTTGAGGAATCATACTACAAGGGTTTCCTACCCTCCCCGTACGAAGTGACTAATTTTATTTATTTTATTTTACAGTTATTAATGGACCGATTTCAATTCTTTAAAGTGCTAATTAAACGGCCAATTTATCTCTATCGTTCCATATGAATATTCTGTAGCTATTTCCAGGCATGTCAATCTAGGGAATTTTTAAGTAATTAAATCGGGTGCGCCCCTGATGTAAAAATATCACTAAAACCAATTTTTCTCTTTAATTGACTTACTTTTATGAGGCTGGCTTTGTACCTATTTATAAAGTAATATATCAGATGCTATAATAACTATGTCTTTACTTTTACTTATCGCTATTCTTGAAGAAATAAGTTAACTCCTTCCCGTCAAAAACACAGATTAGGCCCTTTTTGCTTCTAATGAAAGGTATCTTTATAGACACTAGAAAAGGAGCGTTTGGATTGGCTAATATATTTGGACCTTTTATCCTACATTTGAGCGCGGAAAATATGATCGTGTTGTTTATACAGATTCAAATTACGACAAGCATCAGAAATGATAACCACTAGCACAGAAGAGGAAACCAATGGTGATGAAGATGATATAAAGATGGAAGAACTGAAGGCAGCACTGGAGAAAATCAAGATGGGCAAAGTAGCAGGGCATGATGGTATAACACCAGAAATGGTTAAGAACATGGGAGCATCAGGCGACCTATTACTCTTAAAGGTCCTACAGGCAGCGTGGTGCAACAAGACCATACTAAAGCATTGGGAGATTGCCATCATAACACCAATTTTTAAAAAGGGTGACAATTGACAGTGTGGAAACCATAGAGGCATATCCCTTCTCAGAGTCCCTGGTAAAATCTACTCTAGAATTCTAGAGTAGAGACTCCGACGCCTAGCTGAGCCACAATTGGATGAGGTCCAGTGCAGATTCCGAGCTAACTGAAGTACTCAAGACCTAATCTTCACACTTAGAGAGCTGAGTGAAAAGGCCCTTGAGTATAAGAGTGAGATCCATCTTTGTTTCATAGATCTGGAAAAGGCATTTGACAGGGTCCCCTGGAGCAAACTTTGGGACTGTTTGGCAAGGAAGAACATTCCAGCACCTCTGATTCATGCTATACAGAGCTTCTACAAGTCTTGCAGAAATTATGTGAGGACAGTAAACCATAAGTCAGAAGAGTTCAGGACCACCACTGGTGTAAGATAAAGTGATATCCTGTCACCTTATCTTTTCATACTCCTCATGGACGATGTTATCAAGTCATGTAAGTAGAGAACAAGAAAGTATTCAGTGGGGTACTGGAAGATGAGACAGGTCTGTATTTCAGAGCTGGCATTTGCTGATGATGTTGCCCTGATTGCTGAATCAGAAGCCCATCTCCAATCCAACCTGCAAGTCTTGTAGGAAGAGCTGGAGAAGTGAGGGGTTGTCGTAGATTTTTGATAGGGGAATTAAGACTTGGGTTGGTTTCTTCTGAATAGGTTAGAATAAGTGATAGTCACAGCGAGAGATAATAATAGAAATAGATTTCCACGAGTGAGGTGGTAGAAATCAATTGAGGCTGTCTCTGAAAATCAAGAATCTTCTCTCTTTCAGGCCTATCTTCTACAACAGATTTAGAGGAGTCAGACAGTCTATTGACCGCATATATTAATATATATATTTAGATACCACTCACGTGCACGCACATACAAGATGACAGTTAGACGTACAGACGTGGGCAAACTATAACAAATGATTATACAGATATTTTAGAACGAGCTGGCCCACACGCTGATTAAGTTTAAATGAAATTTTAATTATCAGAATAAACTTCCATCACAACATATAAAATTACATCAAGCACATATACATATAGTCATAAAAAAATCAAGAATTTGCTACAAGGATGATAGACCCACCGTATGATCTTATCCCTCAATGTTTAGCCCACCGTCCCGCTAGGCGAAAGATGATAGCCCTAAAAGAGTCACAGATACATATGATTGAGTCTAATATTTTCCCGTTTTAAATGGTATGAACAGACTTAGGTATGAGTATGATCTTAAGGAAAAATACTGTTAGCAACAAATCTTGCATGAGGAAATTTAAGACAAGAAAATGGGTGCCAAAATATCAACAATAAAGGAATCACTCAGTCCTGCATTCACGCTATTCATTCAGCAGTGATCACGGGCTTACGTTCATACTCACAGCTTTGGTAGACACTTCTGGAAAATACAATTTTTCAGGACATTTACATACAGAATCGTCAATGGCAGCCTTGACCAAGAAATCCCCAGTTCCAAATAGACGGGTTGAATTATCTGCTTCAGGGAACGATTCTTGGGGGAGGGGGGGGGGGGGGGAAGGGGGTATTTTTCGGATGTCTGTTTAAGTCACATTAAATTGTCCAGGCACGAACATTATTAGCAAGCACAGTGTCACTAGCTTAGCTTTCTAGAAATGAGGAATGTCAGGTCGGTGTGTTCTTTCAGGATAGGACTTTATATGGTCACCACATCACTAGTCAAAACTCCGTCGGAATGTTCTTGATATTAATATTTTACTTGCCACAAAGGCTGAACTGTACTAGAAGTTTGTCTCTGGAAGAATTAAAGCCGGCGCGATATGCCCGTTACTTTATTTCACCTTTAAAGTACTTGTAAAGATTCTACAACCAAGTCTTTCAAGGAAAATGTTTCAGTTCTTCACAGATTTAACTCATCAGTACTTAACGCTGGCAAAGTTTGGGTTAACCCCAGTTTTCTTCACTAAATAGAGGAAAAAACACATATAAAATAATTATACATACTATGTACTCGTTATAACTTACATTTTAAACTGCAAGCGTAAAGCTTGACTTATCATTTAAAACTTCCCGTGAAATAAGTTATATTCATAAAATCAATCATCATAAATTAGAAATACGTACGTATTTCGTCAATACTCAGTGATGTAGCAGTTATAAGTTAGTTTAAAAATATTCTCGTCTGATTATTAGCAGTTAAATTAAATTTCATTTATAGCCGCATTTAAGCTAGAAATATAATTATGTACTAGAAAATAATACAGAACTATTTTTAATTATATAGATACTTAATATAATATTTTCAACACAGTTATCACAACGAAACTAAGAGTTTCCCTTATAAGTTTTAAGTCTCTAGAACGAAGTGACCACGTCTACTGCAAATGGAGAATGAGAGAATATTCAAAGCTGCTGCTGTAGATATCTGAAAATAGACAAAGGCCGCACGCTAATTTCCAAAGCCAAAAAAGCGCCGGTCTCTCCAGTTCACTCTCTCTAACACCTCCCATTAACTAGATGCATGCCATAACTGACACTTCTCGTCTTCACACCTCACGCTGACCATCTGGCCGTGAGCGCGCGTGTCAGCTGAGAAATGCTAGACACTCTGTCTGCTCTGAGCAAGCATGTCCGGCGCGATTCACACCTCACCGAGCAACTCAGCCAAGGAAACTCGCGTGACAGGTGCAAATGTAGACAATTTGTCTGCTCTCATGTCTGAGTATGAAACATAATCACACATCTCGTCTGACTGCAGCGACTCTTCACAGTTTGTCGTCTATCTGCAGCGACTGACATCTACGTAATAGAATGCGTATCAGTATGAGAAAGAAAAAAATGGTAAAGTGAGAATGGGAAAGAAACTATTTCTCGCAAACGAACGAATGCGAAAAATACAGGAAAAGGATAAAGAGCGATAATAAATTAGAGGATACGGGTAGAAAAGAAAGGAAAATATAGAAAATTTATAGATCATAATCTCTATGCGACAGGGATGATCATAAGCAGCTCTAAAACAAAATCCATGGTGATATCACGAGAAGAAAGAAGACATCAGATTAAGCTGGGAGAACAGGTCCTGGAGCAGGTTGACCACTTTAAATACCTCGGAGCTGTTATAAACCAAAAGGGAGGCATCAAAGAAGAGTTGACCACTCATAAAGCAGCAGCTGGGAGATGTTTTCAGGCCAAAAATTGAGGATTCCTCTGCAAGAGAGAGGTTGGTAAGAAAACAAAGATGGCTGTATACCACTCCACTTATGTCCCAGTCTTGACATATGGATGCGAGCCATGGGCAATGACTACAACCCACAATAGCCAGATCCAAACCTCAGAAGTGAGGTATCCGAGGAAGGTGGTTGAAGAAACAAGAAAAGACATGGTCCGCAACTAGACGATACATCAAGGCCTAAAATCCCACCCGCTGCAGACCCAAGTAGAACAGTCCCAACTAAGATGGTTTGGCCATGTCTGCAGAATGGGAGAAGATTGGCTAGCATGAGAAACAAAGTGCCAGATCCCCCAGGATGACCCAGAGTCCGCTCGGAGGACATTAGGCAATCTTTGAAGGACCGAGGACTAGAATGGAAACAGGCCAGGGGAAGACAGCTGATAAGATATTCTGGCGCTCTCTCTTCCAAACATCTACACCTCATGGTAGAAGGGGAACGACTAAGTAAGAGAAGCCTTACAAGTGTGATGTTTGTGGTGCAGCATTTATTCTGAGCAGTAATCAACAAACACATATAAGAAGACATACAGGAGAGAAGCCTTACACGTGTGATTTTTGTGGAGCAGCATTTACTGAGGGTAAAAAAAAAAAAGGTAAAGGAACCCGTTACACGCCCATTGAGGCATATTGGGAATATGGTGTTAGGCCCATATTATCTTGACCGTCGGCACACTAGGGGTGATGTGGTCGGCATCACGCCGGCCACCTTAACCTTCCCAGAGTTGCTCTGGTACCCATTTGGGGCTGGGTCGACCCAGGAGCCGTTTGTGGTCTAAAAATATTCCCGCCTCATCTGGGGATCGAACCATAGACCACTGCGCTAGGAAGCCAGTGCACTAACCACTATGCTACCGCGGCTCCTATTTACTGAGGGTGGTGGGCTACAAAGTCATAAAAGAATACATACAAGAAATAAACCTTACAAGTGTAATTTATGTGATGCAGAATTTACTCAGACATGTCACCTACAAAATCATAAAAGAATATATACAGGAGAGAAGCTTTAAAAGTGTGATGTTTGTGGAGCAGCATTTACTGAGACAGGTAGCTTACAAAATCATAAAAGAATACCTTACTATTACTAGAAATAAGCCTTACAAGTGTGTTGTCTGTGATGCAGCATTTACTCAGATATATCACCTACAAAATCATAAATGAATACATCTTCTATCTACATCTCTGTCAAGAGTAATCTTGCACACAGGTAGATATTTTGGAAGCCAATATTAGATACTCTTGAGTTTTGGTCAATGTTGGACTACTACTGCAAAGCAGGGGAGGCAATCCGTGACAAACAGTCACAGATATACATGGACAGATTAGTGAAGTGAATATTATAAGATCTGGATTACAAATCCAGTAGCTGCCTCAGATTTCAGAGATTCTTCAACAGATGACATCGTAAAATTGTCTCGACAGATGACCAGCTGCAAAAACAAACACAGACGAGAAGGCAAAGAACAAGTTAGACCAAAACAACGATATCACAGAGTTAAAGGACTGATGGGTAGGATATTTTCTCAGCTTACAGGCATTTATTTTAACAGGTCACGATTTCGCCTTGACCCCACTGGAGAAGATAAAATTAAGAAGGTCAAGGATAACCAAGAGAATAATGGTACTAAATGACATCATAACAATTAGCACATCATGGACAAAGAAAACGGTGCAGCACAAAAATAGAATATGCTGGCAAACATTAACTGCGGTTCTTATGCTTATGTAATCTGGTTTCTTGACGTATGGATGCAAATCATGAGCAATGGCTACTACTCACAAAGGCCAGCTCCAAACCTCAGAAATGAGGTAAGTAAAGAAAGTGGTTGAAGTAACAAAAAGAGACATGATTCATATCCAGATGCTGCCGCAATGCATAACAACCCAGCCACTGCAGATCCATTTAGAACAGTCCCAATTACGATAGTTTGGCCATGGCTGCAGAACAGTAGATCAGCTACCACGACAAGTATGGGAAATTAAGAGCCAAGGATATAGACGTTCAGGTTGATCTAGGCTTTGCTAGAAGGATAATATTAGACATTCTCTGAAGGACCAAGGACTAGATTGGAACCAGGCCACTGGATAGTATGGCGCTCTCTTTTCTAAATCTCTACACATCATGGTAGAAAAGGAAGGACTAAGTAAGCCAGTAAGTTTTCAACAAAAATCTTTGCAGCAACGATTTAATTACCCATATTGAATGGCTTGAGAACTGTTGTGCACTCGTGATGCTGTATCGTCATCACTGCTCTCTCGTCTCACTTGCCCATGCCTCAATGCGTACGTTCTGGTCAATGTGAAGGTTCATTTATTAATTCGAGCAGATGACGTCACAATTTATTTGAATCTTTACATTAACTTAAAAACGGGAAAGGTAGTAAGGTGATAAGATATCCCAGTCCCCAATACGGGACACCTCATATTTGGCCTTAAAAAAAAAATCAGGGACAAAGGGTGAACATTTGGGACTGTCACGTGACACGACGTTTAGTCATCTTAAAGGTAGTCCCATCACAGATACTGCCATAGAGGAGTGAAGTGTTAGAGATTTCACTATACTAGGTCCAGCATCGAGTGATTATCTCCCTTCCTAGCTGTCTTTTGTATAACAAGCAGAGAATGGAGAATAGCATGGGACCAGTGCACAAACGGAAGACATGTATACCAGCTTTTTAAAAAACCAAATACAAAATGCCAAATTCAAGACGAACTAAAATACCAGTAAATAAAAAAAACTACTCCGGCTCAGACTAGGAACCGGCTACTTTAGAACTGAGGAACCCATCTGTTCTAACATGCCCAAAGTCAATACAGCATTTATCAAGCTACCACAACACCCAACATAAGTAAGACGTAAGCTATCCCAGGTTCTGGTAGTCGTGAAAAATAACAACGACCGTCCACACCTGGTCTACCAAAACACAATATATACTACTTGTCAAAAGTCAAGGGCCACCCTATTATTTTCAATACACTTTTATATAAGCGCATAGAATGATTAAATGAAGGGGAAAGATTACGTAAAAAATTGGTGCAATATTCTTCCTTTTAAACAGTCCCTTATGCTCGTTAAGCATAAAAAACAAAATCACCGACAACCATGGGATCCACGTGTGCAATTTGGTTTTGCTGACCATAACTTCATTTTTTTTTAATCTGTTTTTTTTTGTGCAACTTCCTACAACCAAAACAGGTGAAATGTGTCGTGCTGATTGGACATTTTCCGAGCTATGGCTACTTTTCGTGAACAGTTCACTTTATAAGGTTTTACATTCAGCAGATTACGGCGTAAGTTTTATCAATTGCAAAAACCATTGCCACCGAGAAGAAGTCTTGGACACCTTCAAAGAAATGA
>JAMPIV010017622.1:0-20000 GCA_024509875.1 Oreohelix idahoensis
TATATTTATTCAAATAACATATTTTTCTTATACAGTAGGCTAAAATATTTAGACTAACGCATATTATATATTTAACAACTAATTAGTAGCATTTTAATCTTCATTTCTAGTCTTTATTTTTCCTATCGCTCGTTTAGGCCATTTAGTTTCGGTTTAGAAATTCAAACAGGGTCTATGCATTTCCCCCGTTCTCTCCCTTGTCTTTTCCAAGAAATACACGATTTCCAACTACACTAACTTTCACGCATGCATTTTGGGTAAGGCTTGCAAGTCTGTAACGTCACATTGGCATTTTCAACTATCGGCGTTTTACGCGTTAACCCTTTAGGAACCAAGAAATAAAACTAGTCTTTTGGTGGTGTGGTAATACCTATGTTATTTTATACCTACAAACTACTAGATGCTATATTTTGATCGGTGAAATATCGGATATCATCACACATTGAAACATCATTTTTTGATGATGCGTAGATGGCAGGGCGGATAGTGTGATTCGCTTGCATGGCTAGGCGGGGTTGTCGCACGGAAGGTCCAGTGTTCAAATCCTGGGTAAGCCACTCATGTCTGTTGTTTTTCTGTTGTTCTACTTCTTTATTTCCTGCGAGTGCCTGATAACATACCTTTATATTTGTTTCATATTAATTTAGTGTATCTCATAACTTCACACGCTCCTATCTAATGCCAAAAATCCTAAAAGACTTATGCACTCTTACATTTACATCGTTCTTCAAAGATAATAATGGATGGCGCTTACTGATTATAACTTATGTTAATTTCTCCGACGAACTTAACTTACGGGCCGAGATTTCTCAAAAACCCACTAATAAGTAAAACGATTAATAAAATTTCTACATACCAATTATCGCTGTTTTTCCCACAGTGGAGACGATAATTCGAAGTCTGACGGCTGACAACTATTTCTTACGATAGAGACTTGCCCGCAGTTTACCGACTCATTATATACAAGAGAAAAACCCCCGCAAATTACCTCCTACATATCTGCTAAGTTATCCACTCGGGCCAATGGAAACGCTAGAAAAATAAAATACTTGCGACCTACGCCAATCAGATTTGAAAATGCGCAAACCGCATGTCCAAAAATGTCGTCAAGTTACATGACGTTTTCTGACGCGTCATACAGGCGTGCCTGAAATTAGCGATTTTTCGTAAACAACGAAAATCTACTTGATCGCGGAAAATCAGAAGAAAGTAAAACTGGTCGAGTGTAAAATAAACCTACCGTCATAAAAAGACCCAATTTAATTACCTACCCAAAAATACCAAACACGATATATATTCAAATGAGAAGAAAAAAATGGTGAAAAATTCAAAATAGAAGAACAGAATCGGGCCGGTTGAAAGACAGAATTACAGTGCAGCATCACAGTGAAGTATGAGTTTATTGATAAAGACAAAAGTCAGTGAAGTATGAGTTTATTAATAAAGACAAAAGTCAGTGAAGCATGAGTTTATTAATAAAGACAAAAGTCAGTGAAGCATGAGTTTATTAATAAAGACAAAAGTCAGTGAAGTATGAGTTTATTGACAAAGACAAAAGTCAGTGAAGTAAGAGTTTATTAATAAAGACAAAAGTCAGTGAAGTATGAGTTTATTAATAAAGACAAAAGTCTGTGAAGTATGAGTTTATTGACAAAGACAAAAGTCAGTGAAGTAAGAGTTTATTAATAAAGACAAAAGTCAGTGAAGCATGAGTTTATTAATAAAGACAAAAGTCAGTGAAGCATGAGTTTATTAATAAAGACAAAAGTCAGTGAAGCATGAGTTTATTGATAAAGACAAAAGTCAGTGAAGTGTGAGTTTTTAAAGGCAGAAGCAGATCATATATGAACCTGTCAATAGAGATAAGAACAGGTCAAGGATGATCCTGTTTAATGTTTTCACTGGAGCCACGCTGGTGTAATGGCTACAACGTTGTACTGGCGACCAGGTGTTCATGGTTCAAACCCGGGCGTCGGCGTTTGAAGAAATGTTTACAACCGGAAATTTGACTGAATAATCTGAACGGCTCCTGCACATAAATCCCATGTGGATGGGAAGGAGCGAGACTCCTGACCGGGTTGGAAGGAAAGTCCACTAGCCCCCCAGCCTCACAATGACATGTCATTGGGCGAAAAGAGCTGGAAAGCTCGAATGCCGCTGGTTAGAGAAAAAAAAAAAAAAAATGTTTTCACTGATGGCAATATTATTCCTAGGTAATTTGTGGGCTCTGTAAATCTCCCTTCTTAGGCAATTTGATTGGATATCCTTCCTTCCAATCTGGTAGCATTTCTTCTCTCTCCCAGACTTTACCAAGTAGTTTGTATAGTATCTCTGAAGAGGCGTCAGTATCTGCTTTGATGGTCTCAGCTGGAATGTCATCGGGACCAGCAGCTTTTCTATTCTGCTATAGGGAGGAAAGTGTTAGAGACTTCACTATACTTAGTCTCAGCTTTGTGAGGTGAGGTTACCAGTTTCCCTTCTTCGCTGCCTTTTCCTTTTTTAACTCAAAAGCAGACGCGTGAAGGCATGTCTGGAATCATCCTTATATGACCACCAGCTAGACACAATGCTACAGTATTCAAATGAGGAGTCACTTGAGCCCCAGACATAACTCTGGCTGTTTACCTGATTGGATGCATGCAGGAGGATCTCACTATGGGCCCATGATGGACAGGGGAAGCTGAGAATTGGGTCTGTGTAGGACGTGACAATTCCTTGGGAGAGCCCAGAACCAGAGCACAGTATTTTAACTCTGTATATTTGGAGAGCCCCCTTGGATGGTGGGGAATGTACAGTATTCCACATGCTTCTTCTTCCTAGCTTGGGACCAGATGTGATGATCCTTTAAATGCAAGCCAAGCTGGAGAAACTGGAGCTCATGACTTCAACACGTTTCAGAATGGGCGAAAAGCTACAGAAAAAGCCTAGATCTACAGTGTAGATAATACCAAGGAGTCTTCAACTTGGTATTAGCTGCAAAAGAGCGAGGAGCTCAGAAGCAGAGTCAGTTACCCATTTAACAACTGGGTAGGCTTGAGCATGATACTATCAGGTTTTGAACCTGATAACTTTGCTTTGAGAAGTAAGTGCTGAAACCACTCTGCCAAAGAAGAACCTCAGCACAGCAGAAGACAAAGTACACGAATGAGCTGACAAACTAAGCAACAGTTAACATTATTTGCAGTTTTTGAAATCCATCCTGTTAGTGGGGTTTATGTCTGACTTGTGGGGTTTATGTCTGACTTGTGGGGTTTATGTCTGACTTGTGGGGTTTATATTTGACTTGTGGGGTTTATGTTTGACTTGTGGGGTTTATGTTTGACTTGTGGGGTTTATGTCTGACTTGTGGGGTTTATGTCTGACTTGTGGGGTTTATGTTTGACTTGTGGGGTTGATGTTTGACTTGTGGGGGTTTAGGTCTGACTTGTGGGGTTTATGTCTGACTTGTGGGGTTTATGTTTGACTTGTGGGGGTTTATGTTTGACTTGTGGGGGTTTATGTTTGACTTGTGGGGGTTTATGTTTGACTTGTGGGGGTTTATGTTTGACTTGTGGGGTTATGTTTGACTTGTGGGGGTTTATGTTTGACTTGTGGGGGTTTATGTTTGACTTGTGGGGGTTTATGTTTGACTTGTGGGGTTTATGTTTGACTTGTGGGGTTTATGTTTGACTTGTGGGGTTTATGTTTGACTTGTGGGGTTTATGTTTGACTTGTGGGGTTTATGTTTGACTTGTGGGGTTTATGTTTGACTTGTGGGGTTTATGTTTGACTTGTGGGGTTTATGTTTGACTTGTGGGGTTTATGTTTGACTTGTGGGGTTTATGTTTGACTTGTGGGGGGTTTATGTTTGACTTGTGGGGGTTTATGTTTGACTTGTGGGGTTTATGTCTGACTTGTGGGGTTTATGTCTGACTTGTGGGGTTTATGTTTCACTTGTGGGGGTTTATGTTTCACTTGTGGGGTTTATGTCTGACTTGTGGGGTTTATGTCTGACTTGTGGGGTTTATGTCTGACTTGTGGGGTTTATGTTTGACTTGTGGGGTTTATGTCTGACTTGTGGGGGTTTATGTTTGACTTGTGGGGTTTATGTTTGACTTGTGGGGTTTATGTTTGACTTGTGGGGTTTATGTTTGACTTGTGGGGTTTATGTTTGACTTGTGGGATTTCAGGTAAGCATGACAGGCGGAGCAGTTCACGCCATTACCATAGAAAACGTCGGAGAGGCCGAGACCAGAGCTATAGCAGTAACACCAGCGTTGAGAGCCAGTCACATCGCCATCACCGTAAGAGCAAGAAGAAGAAGAGACATCGGTCAGAGAGGTCACCCAGTGTGCAGATCATGGAGACTATCGATGGAGTGGAAGTTATTGAAGAGGTAATTTTGCTAGGCTTTCTAGGAGGTCACAGCTAAAATAAAAATGTGAAGAGATTAAAACAATAATAAAATGTAGTTCCTAAGACAAGCGGCACAGAGATCTTCTTAGTTAGATAAACAGACCTGTTAGTTTGTCTATACTGGTGAATAAGAAAGTTATTCAGGTGATTGCATCTATAATTAGTCTGGGTCATTTCTCCGTCCTGTGTTCTATAGTTTACATGGGGTGTCAGGACAATGACCACAGTCCACAAAGCACTATTTTTGTGGTGTTGAATTGGCAGTGTGTTTAGTCACAATTCAATCCTGTAGCGAGATGATGGTGCTTTTCAGACGGTCCTGGGTTTGATTCCCTGGTAATCCTATCACTTCTGTGATTTTTCTGTTGTCTAGTTTTCTACTTCTTTATTTCCTACCAGTGCCTGCAGCATAGCCATTTATCTTTATTATTTACAGATAAACAATAGCTTACTACTCCCTGGAGTAGCACAGTGGTTAGTGCATTGGCTTCTTAGCTCAGTGGTTCATGTTCGATTCACAGTTGAGGTGGGATTTTTGAGACCGCTAACAGCTCCGGGGTTGACTCAACCTTGTGAATTAGGTACCAGAGCAACTCTGGGAAGTTATAGGTGGCTGACGCCATCCGCCCTTAGTGTGTTGGTGGTCAAGAAAATACGGACCTAACACCGTATTCCCAAAATGCCTCAATAGGCGTGTAACGGGGGATCCTTGACCTTTACTACTCGTTACCAGAAAAAGGCCAGAGGTTATAATCTTCAGATTGAGAACCAGCCACTGCAGTATTAAATATGAAAAAAAACAAACAAACAACAGAAAAAGTAATATGTCTTACTCAGAGAAACGACAAGGAATCCTACGTTGCGGCCACAAGGCCTTCATCAGGGACAGACAAACAAAAGACAGAAGGGAAAGAAAGTGAGAATTAAGTGGAGAACATGAAACTATAGGAATAAGAGACAAATACTCCCTGATAGTGTCACATGTCGGAGCGAAAATGGCTGCTACTGAGCCCCTCAGATACTCAGTATTAAATATGGTCTATTTAATAAGTTAAAAATGTGGACAAAAAGATAAGTGTCCGTGTCAGAAACAGTAGCCAACTGTAGAACATGCCCTTCAAAAATACTGGCTCCATGTGAGCATCAGACCTACAGCATGGTCTTCATCACTTTGGGGAGGGGGGGGGAATTACATGGTGATGAGAGAAGCCTGTGACAGATTGTTCATTCTATGAAAGATGTGATTGCTGTTCATTCTATGAAAGATGTGATTGCTGTTCATTCTATGAAAGATGTGATTGTGTGAGAGCAAATAAAAAAGAGAAAGACAGTAAATATTTGTTGATGGGCAGAGAATGTTACACACAGTGGCTTCTTCCCAACCTGAGCATTTTTCTGTCAATGGAAAATATGCATCTGTCATTAAATCGATTCTGTAAATAACCAAGCCAGTGACAATGTTAATTTTGTCAGGATGAAGAAATAAAATCTTGTTTATTGTAAACAGTTCATTGTGGAATAACATTTCTCTCATTATGAATGTAATCCAACTTATTAAATGAAATACAGTTCTCTTCACCATTGGATTCCCTCATTGTCTCTTGCCCTGGAGATTCTAGAACAAGGACAGCCTTGTAATGCTGTCAGCTGGTTTCTCTTAATGTGTTCAATTTTATCTTGTGTTAGATTTCAGATCAGCATTTACCAGAGTGACCACAAGTCATTTTCAGCATTTTAATTTTTTAATTTTTATGAATTTAGATTATCTCTAGATTCATGTTCTGCATTTTTTTTTTTTTTTTAATGTTTGCATTTGCAGGTTTTAGATAGCCCAGATAACACTCTCCAGCCTGCTAGCCCATCATTGTCTCAGTCAAGTGATGTCGTAGCTGTCACTGCTGAGCTAGACACTGCTGATGCTGCCCAGGATGGCCTTGACATAGCCCAGGATAGAGACCCCTCACAGCCTCCTGTTGAAGATGTTAGTACTGTCGTGGAGTTGGACCAAGAGGTGGAAGGAGGAAGTGTTGCTGATGCTGAGATTGATACCAAAGAGGAACCAGCAGAGGTGGTGAATCCAGCTGTCATCTCCAAGCCTCCTCAAATAATTGCTCATCCTCAGACGATTGCAGTAAGTTTCCATCATTATCATCATATAGAACTCTCAGAGTCATCTTCTTCAAGTATCATGCTTAGTGGCATAGGAGATCATATCTCTCCACAACTTCCTGTCTCCAGTACAATTTATCAATTCTGCTGTTGACTTCTTTCCATGCTACGATGTCAAACTGTCCAGTATTTGCTTTCTTTGTCTTCCGCTATCTCTTTTTCCTTCAATCTTACCTGTTGTTACGATATATTCCAGCTTTCCTCGTCTCACAACATGCCCAAAATAAGTGGATTGTTTCTTTCTAGCTTGTGAAATAAGTTTCCTTTGTGCATTGGCCTCTTTCATGACATCCTCATTACTCTTTTTGGCTGTCCATGGTATTTTTAACATTCTTCTGTAAAACCATACCCCTGTGGCCGGCTAATGCTTTCCCTACTTGTTTACTAATTGTCCATGACTCACTCCCATATGTCAGTAGAGTATTTACAGTTTTTCTTAAGAAGGTTTCATAGAGAACAAGAAGACAGAGTTTGATGAATTACTTACTTACTTAGTCGTTCCCCTTCTACCGTGAGGTGTAGAGATTTGGAAGAGAGAGCGCCAGACCATTCTATCAGCTGTCTTCTTCCTGGCCTGGTTCCATTCTAGTCCTCGGTCCTTCAGAGATTGTCTAATGTTGTCCTCCCAGCGGACTCTGGGTCGTCCTGGAGGTCTGGATCCCTGGCTCTTTGTTTCCCATGCTTGTCGTGGTAGCCGATCTTCTCCCATTCTGCAGACATGGCCAAACCATCTTAGTTGGGACTGTTCTATTTGGGTCTGCAGCGGATGGGATTTTAGGCCTTGACGGATCGTCTGGTTGCGGACCATGTCTCTTCTTGTTACTTCAACCACTTTCCTCAGATACCTCATTTCTGAGGTTTGGATCTGGCTTTTGTGGGTTGTAGTCATTGCCCACGACTCGCATCCATATGTCAAGACTGGGACATAGGTGGAGCGGTATACAGCCATCTTCGTTTTCTTACCAACCTCTTTCTTGCTGAGGAATCCACGATTTATGGCCTGAAAAAGTCTCCCAGCCGCTGCTTTTCGAGTGGCCAACTCTTCTTTGATGCCTCCCTTTCGGTCTATAATAGCTCCGAGATATTTAAAGTGGTCGACCTGCTCCAGGACCTTTGATGAATTGAACAAGACTTTATGTCTATGCCAAACACATGTCTATGCCACACACATGTCTATGCCACACACATGTCTATGCCACACACATGTCTATGCCACACACATGTCTATGCCATACACAGGCTGGTTGAAAAGTCACTTTGTGTTTAAATTGTTATATCCTCACTTGTATCTGTTGGATATAAATGAAAGACATGTCAACACACGCAGCAGTAACTGCCATTTCAAAGGTAAAGGATCCCGTTACACGCCCATTGAGGCATATTGGGAATATGGTGTTAGGCCCATATTTTCTTGACCACTAGGGGTGACGTGGGCAGCATCATGCCGGCCACTTTAACCTTCCCAGAGGGGAGCCGCGCTAGCGTAGTGGTTACAACACCGCTCTGGCGACCGGGTGATACAGGATCAAACCCGGGCGACGGCATTTGAGGATTTTTCGTCGACCGGGATTTGGACTGGATTAACTCGAGACCTGGCGAGGACATTTGAAGGGTGTCGTCGACCAGGACTGGCGGCTCCTGAGCCGACCCAGCTGCAATGGGTACCTCCGAAATCGGCGAGTATTTGCCTGAATGGCGAGGGACACCTGTCTCTGTACAAGAAATAAAGGGATACTCACGTAAAATCAATGTCAGGTTAGACATAAAATAATAACCTGAGATTTCACCTCGAGTATTAGCGGGCGAACGCAACAAAAAAAAAAAAAAAAAAAAAACCTTCCCAGAGTTGCTCTGATACTGAATTCATGAGGCCGGGTCGACCCCAGAACTGTGTGCAGTCTAAAAAATCCCACCTCAACTGGGGATCAAACCATGGACCACCGAGCTAGGCAGCCAGTGCACTAACCACTGCTCTACCACGGCGCCCAACTGCCATTTAATTAACGTTTTTATTTTGTTATTTCCAGAAACAATAAAATAAATAAATGTCTAAAGTGATCAATAAACTGACATGACAACAGACAACAAAAATGGCCGCCTGCTAGGAAGTCTTGTGTTGAACAGAGTGGATCTTATGTTAAGTCTTAATGCTAATGTGACATAGCAGTTTATGTCATAACATAGCAGTTGTCTTTATTGTGCTATTTGTTTGCATATAAATTAGGTGAATTCTTCTTCTTCTTCCGTCCTTAGCCACCGACCGTCAAAGCAGTCAGTGGCCATTACGCCTAGTGGCGTCTTAGGGCAACAGCAGATAGGTTTTCTTTGCCATTGTTTCCCATCACGCCTATTGGCGTCTTTAGGGCAACGGCAAATCAATCCATTTGCTGTTGTTTCCGTAATCGAAGTGACTGGCAAGCGGGTGATCAGCCCGTTGGTAAATTAGGTGAATAGGAGTGAAAAAATAACCAGTTACAAATAGGAAATGACTTTTCAGTCAGCCATGCAGCTCCTAGGAGTCTCAAAGGAGACAGGGAATAAATAGGACTACTATACCCTCAGTCATGTTGTAAGAGGTTGGTCATTTGTCCAGCTTCCAATACTTTTCATCTTATTTTAATAATTTATGTTAGAAATGTGACTGAATTACAGGTTTATAACCATTTATCCAAACACTCACAAATCGAAACATTCTGAAAATCTAAAGATTCTTTGAGCTACTTTTTAAAAATCACAATTTGGGCGATTTCTGCGTTATTTTGGGCAACTTTAAGTTATGTTTCTAACACATTTGGGCAACATCTGAAAGCTGAAAAAGTTTCATTTCTAGAACAAATCTGGAGATTTCAGATAGAAGATTACAGACCTGTTGTAAGCTTGCTGTCTTCATCACTATCATCCTTCAGCTTCCCCAGAAGCTTAGACCTTCCAACAAATTCATGCCAAGAAGCGGGTCCTGGGCCATCTGTTCAAGGCCTTTACATTTCTTCTATGTCAGTCTCCAGTTCTCGTCTCTATTTATTTGTCTGTCTCCATCTGTTTCTCTTAACCTGGGGGATTCTAGAACAAGGGCTGCCTTGTAATGCTATCAGTCTGTATCCCAGCATCTTGTGTTCTTTACATCATATTTCTTTGAACATTCCAAAAGCATAGACAGCATTTTTTTTGTTCTGATATTTTTTTCATTTTTATAGTCGTATTTTATATAGCTCTCCAGTGTCCGATTGGCAGAGTGGTTAGAGCGCTGGTCTCTCGCGGTGAAGGTGTCAGGTTCGAATCACAGTAGTGACACGCTCCAGTCTACCCAGCTGTAAAATGTGTACCTGACTCGTGCTTTTTGAGATAGGGAAGGAAAAGGTAGCGAGGAAGGGAACTCGTCACCCCGCCTCTCAATGCTGGACCTAGTATGGTGAAATTTCTAACACTTCACTGCCCTACGGCACTATCTACCTTTTTACTTTCCAGCATTATATAGAGTTGGAGGGGCAGGCATTGTCATCAGAAGTGGAGCTTTCATCCTGTTGGCAAATTATGGGAGATCAAGAGGAATATATGTCCACAAACAAATCAGAATCTTTAACTGAGATGTCAAGTCACTGTTATTGTATGGCTCTGAAACATGGAGAATAGCAAAAGCAACAGGTTACAGATTTTCATAAATGGGTGGTTGTATGGAATAGGATTGAAATGGTATGACAAAGTCACTAATGTGGAACTGATGACATGATCACTTATGTGGAACTGATGACATGATCACTAATGTAGAACTGATGACAAGATCATTATGTGGAACTGATGACAAGATCACTAATGTGGAACTGATGACAAGATCACTAATGTGGAACTGATGAGAAGATCACTAATGTGGAACTGATGACAAGATCACCAATGTAGAACTGATGACAAGATCACTAATGTGGAACTGATGACAAGATCACCAATGTGGAACTGATGACAAGATCACTAATGTGGAACTGATGACAAGATCACTAATGTAGAACTGATGACAAGATCACTATGTGGAACTGATGACAAGATCACCAATGTGGAACTGATGACAAGATCACTAATGTGGAACTGATAAGATCACTAATGTGGAACTGATGACAAGATCACCAATGTAGAACTGATGACAAGATCACTAATGTGGAACTGATGAGAAGATCACTAATGTGGAACTGGTGACAAGATCACTAATGTGGAACTGATGAGAAGATCACTAATGTAGAACTGATGACAAGATCATTAATGTGGAACTGATGACAAGATCACTAATGTAGAACTGATGACAAGATCACTAATGTGGAACTGATGACAAGATCACTAATGTGGAACTGATGAGAAGATCACTAATGTGGAACTGATGAGAAGATCACTAATGTGGAACTGATGACAAGATCACTAATGTGGAACTGATGACAAGATCATTAATGTGGAACTGATGACAAGATCACTAATGTGGAACTGATGACAAGATCACTAATGTAGAACTGATGACAAGATCATTAATGTGGAACTGATGACAAGATCACTAATGTGGAACTGATGACAAGATCACTAATGTGGAACTGATGACAAGATCACTAATGTAGAACTGATGACAAGATCACTAATGTGGAACTGATGAGAAGATCACTAATGTGGAACTGATGAGATCACTAATGTGGAACTGATGACAAGATCACTAATGTAGAACTGATGACAAGATCATTAATGTGGAACTGATGACAAGATCACTAATGTGGAACTGATGACAAGATCACTAATGTAGAACTGATGACAAGATCACTAATATGGAACTGATGACAAGATCACTAATATGGAACTGATGACAAGATCACTAATGTAGAACTGATGACAAGATCACTAATGTGGAACTGATGACATGATCACTAATGTGGAACTGATGACAAGATCACTAATGTGGAATTGATGACAAGATCACTAATGTAGAACTGATGACAAGATCACTAATGTAGAACTGATGGCAAGATCACTAATTTGGAACTGATGACAAGATCGCTAATCTAGAACTGATGACAAGATCGCTAATGTAGAACTGATGATGGGACCTAAGACGCGTCAACAGTGAGGAATGCAGTTAGCGACCCATAGCTAGACTGCTTGCGTCAGGGTCAGCGAAACAGAGCTGACCAAGACCCTACTCCACCTCCAAGTGGTGGTCCTGGAAACAGGCTGCATCACTGCAGTCTTGCTGAATGAGTAGGGATCGAAGAGGGAAGGCTAACCCGGTCCAAAAAATGATGTGCTGAAGTCGGATGTGTCGGCCGAAAGGTGCAAATATCGCAGCTTCGCTGTAAACGGACACAACGCAACCAACGTCCTTTTCAGGATGAACGAAGAAGAACAACTGATGAAAATATTGCTAATGTAGAACTGATGACATGATCATTAATGTGGAACTGATGACATGATCACTAATGTAGAACTGATGACAAGATCGCTAATGTAGAACTGATGACAAGATTGCTAATGTAGAACTGATGACATGATCATTAATGTAGAACTGATGACAAGATCGCTAATGTAGAACTGATGACATGATCACTAATGTAGAACTGATGACAAGATCGCTAATATAGAACTGATGACATGATCACTAATGTAGAACTGATGACAAGATCGCTAATGTAGAACTGATGACAAGATTGCTAATGTAGAACTGATGACAAGATCGCTAATGTAGAACTGATGACAAGATCGCTAATGTAGAACTGATGACAAAATCACTAATGTAGAACTGATGACAAGATCGCTAATGTAGAACTGATGACAAGATCGCTAATGTAGAACTGATGACAAAATCACTAATGTAGAACTGATGACAAGATCACTAATGTAGAACTGATGACAAAATCACTAATGTAGAACTGATGACAAGATCACTAATGTAGAACTGATGACAAAATCACTAATGTAGAACTGATGACAAGATCGCTAATGTAGAACTGATGACAAGATCGCTAATGTAGAACTGATGACAAAATCACTAATGTAGAACTGATGACAAGATCGCTAATGTAGAACTGATGACAAGATCGCTAATGTAGAACTGATGACAAAATCACTAATGTAGAACTGATGACAAGATCACTAATGTAGAATATGAACCAGACAAGTGCCAGTGAGCAAGACATGAGAAGAAGAAGCTGGCAGTAGATAGGACACACATTAAGGAAATCTGTTGATAGTATTACATGGCAGTTCTTGAATCCCCATTGTACAAGATGTAAAGGGGGACAGAAGGACACATGGAGAATTGGAGATAGATGAGGAAGACCTTGAGCTGATGGCATGGGACAGGGAGACTTGACGTACATTTGTTAGAAGCCTGTGCTCCTTGGGGAGCTGAAGGTTTATGATGATATAGCTGTCGTTGCTATTTGGTTGTTTTATTTTCATGATTATTATACTCCTTGTATTTCATAGCTGTTTGTGTTTATGAAGTTTGTTTATGCCTTTGTGTTTTCAGCCTGATGGTCACATGCCAGTAGAGCTGTACTCTGCTCCTCAGATTGCTGCATCAGCTTCACCTTCGTTTTACTCATCGTATTCATTAGCCCAGCCTATAGATCAGGTCCCTCCAGCTGCAGAAGTGGCCCCTGAATCAAGCGAGACATCCATGGAAACAGATAAATCCACAAAGAAAAAGAAAAAAGACAAGGTAGGTACTGAACTTACTTCTGGTGAAGATTTTTTACATTTGTAATGTATATTAGTTTTACAAACACAGAATGTCATAACAAAAGTGCAAAATGCGAGCCTGAGATTAATCATAGGAGGGATGAAGGCCACTCTAATCCCGGCAATGGAGAGAGATGCCAACATTCACCCCCTTTAAGACAGACGTGAGGAAAAGGTGTTTGTTCGCAGCGAGAAGTTGCTCTGCATGCAGAATCATTCTATGCATGCCAAATGTCGTAGTTTGACTACAAACAGGCTGAAGAAAGCCAGATTCTTCCTTATATCAAAATATCTGCATTGCTGTCATGAAGACCTCCATCCTAAACAAACTACTGACGAGCCAAACTACTGCCAAGAGACTATCTCTGTCATCACCGAAGTCCCTGGAATAGTAAAGAAAGACAACCAGATCTCCCTGTCAACTCAACACTTTGGCTCAGGAGATGATTGAAGAAAAGTACATTTCCAATGAGTGGACACACATATACACATAAATGTCAGCAGAGGGGATAGTAAAGATTGGAGGAGGAGGCATCTTTATAAGATTCATCAACGGAAGGATCATCCGTAAGGCTTTTTCAACTCGAAAGATCTCCAACTTCAGGGCAGAATCTGTGGCACTACTGCAGATACTGAGAATCCTCACCAGATTAGAACAGCAACCACTGGCTAAGATAGTGATCTTTAACAACTACAGATCACTACTTGAATTGATACAAAACACCAGAAATTAAAACATACTGCATGAGATATAAGCTTTAACATTATCCAGGGATCATCAGCTGTTACCTTCAACTTAGAATCACTGGGAATGAGAAAACTGATGCTTTATCTAGAACTGGCAGTAAAATGAAGCAGTTCAACAACCCATTGCCCTATTGAGAAGCAAAAACTACAGTGGCAGAAGAAAGGAGATATATACAACAGATCTGACTCAGTCCACCAGCTTCATAGACATCAGCAGACCATCATTTTCCACCTGAGAACTGGCCACTGTAGATTACTAGACCACCTATATCACCTCAGGATATCCATGTGGAACAGGAATACAGATCCCTGAACACATTCTCCAGAACTGCCCAGCCCACAATGACCTATGACACCACCACACCTGGCCAGAGGATGCTGAGCTCAGGCAGAAGCTATGAGGCTGCCACGCTGACCTGGAAAAGGCTGTGGATTTCATACTGGCGACAGACCTGCAGATTTAGCATGGTTACAGACTGAACGCAGAAGAATGTATAAATATAACATTTACATGTAAAAGCATTTTGGTTATGCAGGGCCTTGACCTGAGTGCTTAATTAAAAGGAAAACGTAGCCTGAACAAACCAAAACCCACCGCTCCTCCCTAAATTCACTCGCCCTAGTTTCTCATACACCTTATCGCAGAGATTCTCAACATCAGTGAGGTGAGGACGAGATAGGAAAGGTATTACTTGGATCATTAAGCAAGGCATAGTTTCATCTATATATTTGCCATCCTGAACTCGGGTAACTATTGCTGATCATAAATTCTAACGGAATCATATGTTATAAAGTGGGCGTAAGGATAACAAAGCCCCTGTTGTCTACTTGGTCAACACCGAAGAAACTAACAAAAAAAAAAAAAAGGATGTGGTCAGCTCACTAAAATTTAATCAGCATCTTTTAGAAGGTGACTACCAGTGCTAAATAGTGTTTACCAGTTTAAAATCAATGAGTGTCCACTGGCAAGATGTATCCAAATGTAATTTTCGCTGTAATTTGACAAAATTAGATATCATCACGTGTTTCAAAAAGGACCAAGTTTGCTTTCTTGCAGATTTGATTGTCTCAGAATTGGGGGGGTGGCTGCTAGTGATAACGTGATATCTGTGGTACGTTAATAAACAAGAGGAAAGTTTCAAGACAGCCCAGTGTATAATCAATTAACTGTGCTATTTATAGTTTTGTTAAATGTTTGGTTTGGTTTTAAGGACTATCTTCATTGCACACAGACAACTCCATCAGTGCTCTGATCTCTTCCCTTAGATCACACATGGAGGATCTCAGCACAGTGCACGAACTCCGTAGCACTGGCGAGAATCCCACTGTGTGTATATAGGAATCACACATTCTATAAATATTTTTGTTGTGGGTAAGTTTCTAATTTTTAAATTTTGCCAGGGCAGCGGCCTGATAGGCCTACTCTTTATGATTTCCAACTGCCGTGGAATTTTTAACGTGTGCAACTTGCACACAGAACCACTGGTTCTGAAAAAAAAATTTTTCCTCAACTGGGAATCGAACCCGGTACCTCTAGAACTCGAGGCAGACATCATACCTCTTAGCAACTCCGACCTGTTTTTGTTAAATGCAATACAGTGAAATTGAGGGGGGCGCTGGGAATGCGCTCTGGGAGCCAAGGGGGGGCAGTGACCCGAAAACATTTGAGAACCACTGCTGTAAATGCAGACATGTTTGACACTGGAGCATGCCCAGTGAAGTTCCCGGGGGTCTCTGATTAGACAGTTACTAGTGGTGGTTCTATAAGGAGCAGAAAGGAAGGTGATGTTGATGACTTCAAATTGGTGTGAAGAGATTTAAGTACAGGGAACTAACAGTATGAGGGAGAGAGAAAGTTGCTGCTGGCTGTAAGGTTATGTGTTAAACAAGCCGGATCTTACATTCAGCTGTGTGGTTAACCATACCAGTCCTGATCCCCTGAGAGTTACATCCCCCTATGCCTGAGTTCCTGAGGTAAAATGTATAAAAACATACAAATGTCACAGAAACAATATGTATACTCATAAAATTTCAGGACATTCTGAATACTAGGGGTACTTATGATTTAACACCAGTATTGTGCCAGTTAGGCTAGTATGTGGATCAATCCACTACCACCTGATAGAGGGCTCTAGCCCTGGCACCAGTAACAGAATCGCTAAAATACTCGCTCGTTATCATTATCAGATCTACTGTCTTCATTACTGGGATTCTAAATGACTGTCAGGATACATGTAATCAAATTTCTGTTCATTGTTGTCTGAAAAATATATATTTTCTATTATCTGAGCAGCTCTAAGCAGCCTCGACCTAGGGCATTCCCACCTAAAGTACTTGGTTTCTGAATGGCAAAACTTCATGCTAAAAATATTCAAATTTTCAGTAGACACAACAACCACTGTTATTAGTTATTTTTAGTTTGGACTCGAGTTTTAACATGGGCTTTGTCCATTCCGGATATGCCAGGAATCCAGCAGAGAGTCATTTCTGGGTATTCCCAATAATTCTGGAATATGATACGAAAGGATTAAAGTTAGTTATCTAAAAATAACATGTTGTTCAACATTTTATATTCACAATAATCAAAATTGTGATAAGATACCAGAAATTGGATCAGAAAAAGTTTTATTATCCAGTAGAAAATGTTTATGCGAAATCTCATGTTGACGGAGTAAGAAATAAGAAAATTAGTAACATAAAAGAAAAAAAGGTAAAGGATCCCATTACACGCCCATTGAGGCATATTGGGAATATGGTGTTAGGCCCATATTTTCTTGACCATCAGCACACTAGGGGTGACGTGGTCAACATCACGCCGGCCACCTTAACCTTCCCAGAGTTGCTCTGGTACCCAGTTGGGGCTGGTTCGACCCAGGAACCGTTTGCGGCCTAAAAAAATCCCACCTCATCTGGGGATCGAACCATAGACCACTGAGCTAGGAAGCCAGTGCACTAACCACTATGCTACCGCGGCTCCCAACATAAAACAAGGTTCTGAGAAATTCATGGCTTTCTCCATAAGAAAAGCATAAATTCTGAAGAAAATATAATTTGCAAAATCAAAAAACACAGACTTAGAATGTATTCTGACAAATGATTGTGACATATTTAGATTCAGGGGAATATATGTTATCAGAAGACGGAATAATCCAAATTTTCATTTTTGTTCTATTTTGTTTTAAAATGCGCTGTGGCTCCCTCCCTTAAAGAACAAAAAACATAGACAAGAAAAAATAAAAAGATTATTTTCACAACGTCCATGATGTTTATTTCAGAAACCATTGGCCACTGGTTCCAGCATTATGATGAAGAAGAAGCACATGACATCCATGGTCCAGAAGTGGCAGAAGGTCAAGATAGAAGTGGAGAAAGAGGATCGTGCCAAAGAGCTAAGACAAGCGGCCATAAGAAAGAAGATCGAAGAGCTAAAGAGCTCTGACAAACCGTAATAGGGAAGAAGACATGATAACTAATTTGTCTGTGTTTTAGCAAGCATCATCAGTACCTGTAAGCCCCCTTGGAGCACATGGTTCCAACAATCAGTTGTAAGAGAAAAGATTGACAGCGAAGAGTTCCAACAATCAGTTGTAAGAGAAAAGATTGAATGTGAAGAGTTCCAACGAGTACTTATAGATACACGATATTGAGAGCTAAGAGTTCCAACAAGAAGTAGTTGTAAGATAAAAGATTACCAGCTAGAGTTCTAACAAGCAGCTGTAAGAAAAATTATTGAGAGCTAATGAGTTCCAGCAAGCATTTATTAGGGTTGGAGAGCTAAAGAGTTCCATCAAGCAGTTATAAAGAATATGGAAATAAAATCCAACAAACAGATTTCACAATAGTAATATTATAAAATTTCCAACAAGATAGAAGATTGGAAAGCTAAGAAAAAGTAGTCATAAGAGGAACTCCATGGAACTGCAAATACCAAAATATGTGTGTGTTCTCCTAGATTGTGTTGCAAGTTTTATGATGTTTCCGTTTCAACTTGATTCTCAGCGAAGTGAGTCGGTATTGGAGTTTAACATTCAGCAGGCAGTTAAAATCTCATGCTTTTTCTATTTGAAGGCTGAGATGTTTGTAGGTAACAAGTGTTCCTTTATGCTGAGCAGGTAAAAAGATAAAATGTGTGCTTCATTTTAATAAACTAGTATCTTGTTAATTGGTGTTTTTGTTCTTAATGAAACATTATTTTGTGCATCTACAAGTGATTTTGTTTTCATCTCAGTACAAACAAAAGCATCATTGAGATAATGAAACTTCATTCATTACCTTTGAAACCTTCTTGTCCTGTGCCATCCATTCAAGTCCTTTCCTCATCTTTTTTCCCTTCATGTCTTATGTCCAATTCCTTTTATCTATGTGTTTTTAGTCTCTTATTTCTTTTACCTTGGGGATTGCAGAACAAGGTCTGCCTTCTAATGCTGTCAGCTGGTTGTCTCAGATCTTGTTCCACTGATCTGTTAGTCTTGGTCCTTTCTATCACTTTCTTATTGGTGAACTTGTCATCCCACTTCTGTCCTTGTATTCTAAGCAAGCACCTATTTATGGAACTCTTTTTGTTCTTGGTTTATGTTCTCCATGTTTCAGAGCCATTCGATAAGACTGACTTGACATTTGAGTTGAAGATTCTTATTTTTGATTTATTTGCATTTGTCAGGGCAGTGAACGCTCATTTTGCCTTTTGTATTCTTATTTTAATACCATTTTTTATTTCTTGGACTTTGTATTGGTGCCAAGATATGCGTATGATTCCACATTTTTTAAGGATGTATGTCCTGGCACCATCTGACTATCATTAGATGCTTTTTTCCTCTTCATAATCTTTATCTTTTCTCTCTGTATTTCAAACCTCATTGTTGGAACCTCTCATCAAATATTCCAATTTTTATCTTACATCTGGTTATGGTACAAAAGACCCAGGCTGTCTGCAGAATCTAGATCACTGAGCTCTTTTATCAGTCCATTTCTGTTTTTATCATAGTCCAACCTACAGCTAGTAAGAAGAGAAATGGTGGAAAGAGACCTCCCTGCCAATCTCCATGTCTCATCTTAAAGGGTTCTGTAAATTGTCCTTCAAGAAGAATCCTACAATTCATGCCTTCATATGTTTTCTTTCTTAGGTTTAAGAACTTAAGGTAACTCCATAATTCCTCATGAGTTTCTAGAACTATTCTGTCTTCTTCCTCGTTCGTCCTGAAAAGGACGTTGGTTGCGTTGTGTCCGTTTACAGCGAAGCTGCGATATCTGCACCTTTCGTCCGACACATCCGACTTCAGCACGGCAATTTTGGGACCGGGTTTGCCTTCCCACTTCGATCACTACTCTCTCAGCCAGACTGCAGTGATGCAGCCTGTTTCCAGGACCACCACAAGGAGGTGGAGTTGGGTCTTGGTCAGCTCTGGTTCGCTGACCCTGACGCAAGCAGTCTAGCTATGGGTCGCGGACTGCATTCTCTATTGCTGCATCTTTGGGTCCCCTATTCTGTCTGAACTGTTGAATGTTTTTTTTCACAGTCCACAAATCCAATGTAAGGTGGCAAGTTCATTTCCAAGTTCAATACTGAAGCTTACAACAGCTTAACTCGACTTTGATCCACTGTCATTGAGCGTCAGCTCTTGATGAGCTAACAGACAAACAGAGTTTTTGTGCACATATGGAAATTAATTTCAGTTACTACTACAGCTCTTGTCCACTTAACATCAGGGAGTTACTAAAAATACAAGTGATTCTGTCTGCCTGTCTCTTCTGACCTATATTGCTATCTATCAACAGACTGACCGATACGAGAGTGAATTTTTTTTTTTTTTAAAGTCCATTTCACACATATTTTATAACATAACTACAAAATTCCAATAGCAAATATTGCCTCAATCTTGTAAAACAAACCTTACCGAAACCACAATCTTGTAAAACAATCCTTACCGACACCTCAATCATGTAAAACCTACCTTTCTACTTACCTACCTACCTATCTATCTTTT
>JAMPIV010017623.1:0-47479 GCA_024509875.1 Oreohelix idahoensis
ATAACGAAATTTGGAAAGAAAACGGAAACAATCTGCGACACTGATCATTATTCACCAGAAGCATAAAATATTCTCAACAGTATGTTAGGATACGCAATGCTTCATGCAATTTAATTAACGATTGTGTTTGTCCAAAATACATTTTGTACTTCATCCAAGAAATTTAAAAAGGAATAGTACTTATATAACAATAAAACCGTGTCTGTAATTCTCAATCTAGTACTTTTGTGGGTTGGTCTCAACCTGCACTGACGTAGTAGTCCTCCCATACCGTTCGCACTTTCTCGCATAACTAAGACTGGACTCCAACAACACCACATAACCAACTCGAATACACGACTCATCCTCACACCCTTCTCGTTCTTCCGCGTCATCACACATGCAACCTTCTACCACAAGCCAATGCACATAAAAAAATCCTTTTCCTTCTCATCCAGAAACTCTGTCTGGAGTCAGCATTAACAGCCCTAAACCCTACCACTTCTTTTAACTAAAATGCCTTATCTGCAGACTCTACAAGACAACACAATATTACAATCTTTATGACGTCTCACCTCCCCAGCGACCGACCCCAACCTCCCTCGACTCATACACACTACAACCACCTACCACTCACAACTTCATCTTCACACCCCCCTTATATAGATCTTCCCTACATTCATAATGTTTGAATTTGTAGTCCGTTGGCTCGCAAGGCCATACATTATAAAGACTACACCCGCGAACTCCACAAAGAACGCTCTGAGATAACAGTACTACATATCAATTTAAAAACACTTAATTAATTCGACAGTACTGTTAACCACCAAATCCCCACCGCTAACTAACACACAACACAACTTCGAAAGCCTCGAAACCCACGACACGTATTATTCCGGTACACAAAAATACACCTCCATACAGACCACAAGCTAAAACGTAATACCAATCCTGCCAAAAAAGTTTTCACCCAACCAACCACCATTAACCCCCACTCCTCTCAAAACAAAAGTGCTATATGCCCCCCTAGTTCCAAAACCCCACCCACCCATAACACCACAGTTATGCGCACCCCGCACAGCATAGTCTATAAACGACTTCACAACAACGTGGTCTATCTGACAAACGTCAGCACACATCTTAGCATAAAATCTCTTCTAACAACTCTCTAACTAAAGACTCTAACAAAAAAACTCACTGGTGTCCAATTTGTGTGACTAGCGACACTTAACATCGTACGTTCAACGTGCGGCAGCATGAATAACCCATAGTTGCATAGACACAAATCATCATCTTTCCAAAAATCCTTTGTTGAAATTCTTGGAGCTTTCAAGGTCAATAACAACATCATCGAGTACTTGCGGATTCAACAAATAAACTGTCATCTAAGGATCAACGGTGTTCAACGCTGGACTTTCACTATCATCCAAAGCTCAACGTTGAACAAGCAGCGTACAATAAATCTGGTACACACACGCTCCCACACTTGAACATCTACAGAAGGCGATGTCCATATATGTAACCTCCATGGGGCAAAACTTACACGAAACCGACGGAGCATATCTCCCGCGACATGAAAAAATGGACCCCTGAGCGCATAAGGCAAGTTTTATTACGTCACTGTCGCGCCTCTTTTAACATACTTCCTTTTCTCATTTTTTTTCTCTTCTTTCATTACTTTTTCTTTTTCTTCTTTAATGTTATATTTTTTTTTCTTTTTTATTCTTTTTTTTCCCTTTATGCTTTTTTTCTCTTGATTATCTTATCAAATGCAACTACATTCATCTCTCATTCACCCTAGACTAATTACGATTTTTGTCACACATTTTAAATCTTCTTCATAAATTTCTTACTCACATTTATCTCTGGACATTACAGTTACTCATCCATCATTTTATTGTTAACGTTAGAGATAATTTTTTTTATCTAGATCTATATTTCCACCTTAGTAAGATTTCTTTCTTTTTTTTCACCTGCCTCTTTTTTCGCATAAAAAACAACAGCGTTTAGCGAGGCAATGTCCGCCGAGTGACTAAATCTTTTTCTTGTCTTCTTACAAGAGTAATACATCTATGCGTGGTTATTAAGTCTAAAACAACCAGATAAGACTAGCACTGCTAATTTACATTAAACATCGTCGACACTATCAAAAGATTAATCGAGTCTAAACCGTTATATTTGAGGGTAGAACCTTTCTCAACATACTAAATTTCCAACTTTCCCATGCCATTTCTTAATGTTTATGTTCCCATGTTTTCTTCGTGGGCGGAAGGAGGAGGTCGATCTAGAGACAAACGAAGGTTCATCTCGAAGCTATTCGGGCTCTGTCAGACGTTCTAGAGGATTAGAGTTTGTGTAAGCTCTTTCAATTGAGCGATAATTTCCGGATTCCGTGGCTAGATAACCTTGGCGGTAGTCCTGACGCTACTTGTTTCTTATAATAGTAATCTGTTTTTTAGGCTGTTTCGTCAGGTTTTTTAATTGTTGTTTTTCCGTCCTAGTAATTTTTATAATTAATCCGTACCTTATTTTTTATAAATGTATATTGTTGTACACCTACGTCCTAATTCGGCTCAATTCGTAGGTTACAGCACTATATACGGCTAGTGTGCACGGAGTTGGAAAATTACACAGAAAATCAATGGAGAACAAGCTTGCTACACTTAGCGAGAATCAAATGTCTTTAAGAAAACTCATGAACTTCAGATTGGAAACGCGGAATTCACGACTAATCGCCAAATAAGAGAAGACTCTTATGGTCATTTCTATCTATAATCTTGTCTCCGACTTCATTTACTTATATAACTCACAGATTTTATTTTTTTTATTCATGTGAGAGTAAAAGCGTCATTGCTTCACATATATTTCGTTCATTTGTCCTATTTTTTTTTTTTACAACCTTATAGTTTTAACCAAAACACGAAAGAGCAAAGGAACATACAGACTATCCACCACTACGCGAGATGTGTGATTTTTCCTCTCTTCTTGACACTTTGATTTATTTGGGTTCCTGAGGGTAAGGTTACTAGGAAACTCACAAAAACGGAAGCTTAACCTCAAAATATAACACTACTGCTTTTTTCAATGCGTAAGTAACAATATCATCGTTATCACGTAGGCTAGGAATGAACGGATGGATTTTTTGTCCCCTTCACAAGATATTATTGCATCCTTTGCACCATTCCGAATTTTGTTCTACATTGCTATCTTTTATTTGTATTTCTGCGGAACGTTTTTCATTTGTCCTATTTCCATCTTAGTCACAGATCGCTATTTTCTACAAATATTGCATTTTCTTCTACTTGTATCTTGACATAATATTAAATGCATAAACCATTCATTGGATAATAATGATCTACAAGTAGTTATGATATTGCATACGTTCTTGACCAAGAACGTGTTTACACGAGTATTAGAGTGAAACAATATTGAATATTAATTGAGTAACACTTCATTTAAGCAGAGAATTATTTCAGATAAATATTATATAATGTCTAACCTTAGAAATTTACTTTTTTATTAAGCAGCCTAAAGCCCTTAATATGACTCTAAATAGATTAATATATTAAAATCATTCATGTGGTGGAATACGCATCGTTTCTTATAATTGTTATAGCACACAAAAATACCGAGAACGAACAACAAAAACACACACTACTACCAAGACACACATAAGTAGTAAGTACATGACGTCAAATGTTAAACTCCATTTTGTTTTGCGTACAGAGATCACACGTTATAGCGATACTATATATTGGGTATATACGATTTTACCATTCTGGCTACATCAACATGTTTATGGAAAAAACATGGGAAAATGTTTGCATACATAGCGTTCATGGAGTGACTCACTTAGATACATTAGCGTATAACGGTGTCTTGCACGAGTGCCCTGGCAAAAACCAAGGTAACAGCAATTTAAATGTGGAGAGTTATTACTCCAAAAAAACTCCAAATCCCGTACATTCACGATCTTGACCTGATCACCCCTGCTGAGGCGAACCTGCTCCCTTAGTCACTGCGTTGCTATAGAATTTTTTCTTCCTCTAACGAACGCTACACAAGCCGTTCGTTACATCTATGTAGGCACGTAGGCGCCGATAACTAACACGCACTAAGCAAAATTCGTGACAGAGTGTAATAGACTTCGAGTGTCTTTTCGAACGCAGACTCAGGTCTATCCGGCCCAATGTGATACTAAGAACAGACCCTACGGGTCCCTGTCATATTTCTCCCTGCCGTTGCTACTATCTTCCTAAACTCTTGATCAGAGGCAAGTGTACTCTTCTAACAGCTCGATTTGCGGGCGATGAGATGCTGGCACCTCCGTTACGCTCTCTCTTGATCTCAGTCCAGTGACCTAGTATGGTAACCCTGCTCAACCTAGCGTTCCTGAATTTTGCGGTGATGGAACGATGTTCGATATCAAGCATGAGACTTGATTTACAACTGGTTAAGACTATCACGCGCCGTGCACCTGTTCTCCTTGCTCGACAATAGCCGTTGCCCTCGTCTGTAACTCAGCCCCGGATTCAGAGAATCCTCACCCACAGCTGGTATATGGAGTTTTCAGAGACTTCACCATAACTAAGGTCCTACATACTAGAGATGATCCCTGGTCCCACCTAGCTCGTAAATGCTAGAACTTCATAACTAGGCGATGCTCTCGCTGTATGATAAAGCGAACCTCGGTCTAGCCAAGCTGTAAGAGCATAGGACTGGAGTCACTCGCCTAGACCAGTAAGGTACAATATTTCTTTTGCTGGAACCTGACGTATGGGACCAGAAATTTACATACCTGATTATTGAGATATGTCCTTTTGCAAGCGAATAAAGATACCATTTTTACTTTATGGCAAAATCAACATGCTCTCCACATGGGTGTTCACGCCTGGTAGAACTTCGCTGAAATGTAAAAGAAACGAGCACTCATGTCTACACCACTTCTAGATTCAGCGTCATTCTCTAGAAGCATGGTACAAGACCCTACAAAACTGGTCCATATTCCCCCCTGGAAAAACACTTGGTGGTCCTCCATTTCAGTTCTGGCACTGCGATTCTGCCCCGTTTCATGCGAGTGAGCGAGTGTGGAATCTCCGACAATGGCGGAATACATGGGAAACTATCCCACGCACTAAAAAATGCACACCTCCTTCCTCTACGGTTCTATCTAAAATATCGGTATAACACAAACCACCCAACCCGTCAAACCATATACATTTAAGGGCCGTTTATAACTGGGCCGATCACGTGTTCAAACTGTGACAAAATGAAGGAAACCAAGTAAATCATTAACACAGAAAAGATGAACATCCATAGCTTACCAATAGTGCAAATGAATCTATGCATGTCCGACACTGAAGTTCAGACATAGGGTAAAAGCAGTATAATCATTTTATAACGGATAATCTAAACCTGGGTGACATATAATTAAATCAATTCTTTTAGCCCCTCTCAACTTAACTGAACAAACCAGGAACCCAACCCATCCCCATAGTACCCACAGTAGTTCTATCCCCTTTGTTTTATGCTCCTTAGTGTCGCATCTTTATAGCATAAGCCCCAACTTCTACAAACCTAATTACCATCCACGCTCTATTTTCAGTCGGCATTCCTTCACCCACCCCCATCATTGCCAAACATGCAAGAGGACAATAAGCACACTGTGAGTACCCAGTCGCCACCTCTCAACGAAGTTAATGTAATGGCGGACTCAAATCGTATGTGGTATTTCATCAACACCAACTTTAAAGTTTTAATGAAACCCCCTCCAGAATTAACTACGGCGAATTTTACAAAGACTCATCCCTCCTACTGAAATAAAACGATAACGCCACAATAAAGAACCCTATCTATAACCAAAACCATCCCTGCGACCTTTCCCACCTCTCCAAAACAAGATTTAGCACTAATCAGCCCTGTACAGGCTAGAAGTAGGCTGACCAACTAATGCTAATTACCAAACATAGCAGTAATGTGGACTTCGTCTTTAATTGAGCCTCCTGCATTATGAATTTCTAGACAGAGCACACTTTGCAAACATGGAGAACATTAGACTAAAGACTTACTTTCTGCCAAAATCTTTATTCATACTTCCCCTACCAGTCTACCTGCATCTGTTTTATATCTACATGTTTTAAATCTCTATCTAACCAAATACACGTAAAGTGGTACCAACTCACATCAAACCAAACCATGTACCCGAGCGCCGATACTTACAACATGTGACCTCACTCAAGCAATAAATAACATGCTATACAACAGAAGCAGCTGAGCCTAGCGTGCCAAATGGCACTCTCACTAGATAATCGCATCCACGCTAACACACAACGAACTCTCACGGGGGCAAACAGCCGTCGGCAACAATTTACCAAAACCAAAAAATCAAAAAGATATGACGTTCCAATCAACCGCATGAAACGTCGTAAACAACTACAACGACCACGATGAGTCTACACACAATGTATACAAACTATGCCTAACCGACAAACAGAACTACATAAAGACGGTGTCACTCACAACCTCATCAACAACACGTCCCAATTCCCTGCTACATAGACACGCATAACTACTTTGACATCACACTATCATATTCACAACTGAACACGGAACACATATGCACTATCACTAGTCGGGGCGCGACCATTAGGCAGGTTGTAAGCAGAAGGGCTCTTGCAGCGCGATTGACACACGCGCATATACTTACGTAAACTATCATGCTACTACAAGCTGCTTAACAGCTCACTCAAACTGAGCGGTCGTATATTTGATACAGTTCAATCAGAAATAATCAATCGCTCATTGCTGAGTTGCGCGCATCATCGACCAAACATAAACTAACGTATCAGGGTTTTTGATTCATGACAGTTTTATTCTTGCGTTACCACTCCAAGCCGCCACTAGGGTAACACCATCTAGTCACACTATGCCAGCATAAGCAGTTACAGCGTCCAGCGGAACGCATTTACTTTCATAAGTATGATCTCATCTATTCTAGTTAGTTCGAAACAATCACCAATCATCTTGTCCATCCGATCCTATCGAGAACTAAGGTCACTTAAAACAGCAACCTCGCAGCGGATATCTCATCCCTATTGTACCATAATAGCCATACGGCCACATCACAACCACCACTACCCTATGTGAAAAATCACCGAAACATAAATTCTACCTGAACCTTGACTTTCTGCGCGACTCACGAATACTTAATTGCGTCAAACCCACACTTAGAGGAAATTTGTTTTACCCAAAAGTCTAATGAAAATCATACAACCTATACACTTAAGACTAATAGATCTCAAATTCAATATGACATGATACACTTTTAAGTCGTTAGTTTATACACACACCATGCGCCCTTGAATAGTTGAGGGTCAACCAAATAACGTACCGAGCGCGGAGTGAAAAATGGTCTTACGTAAGGAGGGGGAATGGGTTTTCTTAACAACACAGTAAACGATGCAAGCTTATGAATTCGTGACCGTCAGTGAATTGCCGGTGTCAACTAGGTGGGGTCATATCTTCTATTACACAGCGTACGCTGTCGAGGTCGGAGAAGTAAGAGGGGTGCCTCTGTATCTTTCCCGTCTTCTTCAAGATCTATGTTCGCAAATTAGCCCGGGTTTGTTAGACTGGGCTAGATTTCTACCAAAGTCTAGGACGGGTATGGTCTTCTACTACCTTACCGTTGTGAGGCCTCGAACTAGATGTGTATGGAGTCAACTAGTTCTGGCTATCTTTGTCATAAGCGTCTCGCGCGAGGTTAAAATCCTGTTCACAGCTATGCAAGGAGGGTTCATTCAATAATTATATTATCTATTTTATATCTATTTTAATATCCTGCACTATAAGATACGTAACATCTATCCCCAACAATCAAACAATCTTGGACGGGGGGCAAGTTTAGGGGGGGGGGGGTAAGAGATGAGATAGTTGGGATCGTTAATGGTAATGATGTCAGGGTCTCTGAACGATCCTACCTAATCGCACCCATGGGGATTGGGAATTCTTTTCTAATTAAATATATCACGGCACGGAACTCCCACGTGGGTACATGCTTTAGTGTCCGTGAAATCACATTCTAATCCACGATGGGAAATATAAAAATTAACAGTGGTTAAATACCACAGCACACCAGGCCTGTAATAAATTAACATATATACTAATTAATCAAGAGAACGGGATAGCTAGAATGGGTAAAGAACAGTGCTGTTCACAAACTAGAGAGTACCCGGGATCACTGGGGAACCAAACAACCACTCACCAAAACTGGAGGTTCTATTGATGCTTCGGGAACTCATATCCAACATGTGGGAACAGACTTTCAACCCCGATAGATAGAGGTCAAAAAAATTGTTATTATTTTTATTGGTTATAATATTTAGGGGTTGATAGAAAGAGTCCTTAATTTAGGATTTTATTTTTGGGGGGGGGGGCTTCGGCTTTTTTAGGTTACATATTTAGTGGAGGGGGTAGAGTAGGTGAATTTTTATGCTAAGAGCTTGAATTGTGATAAGTTATTATTAGGATTTAAGTATGGGTTGTAAGGGGATAGTTATTTAGGAAGAAAGGGGTTTAGGGGGGGTTCAAATTTTTGTATTTATATCTTTCAAGGGGTTAGATTTTTTTTTTTTAGCGGGATATAGTTATATTATTTTGGGGGGGGGGGAGAGATTATGATTGGGGGTTATTGTTTATTAGGATTTATTGTGGGAGATTTTTTTTTTTGGGGGGAGGAGGGTATGGATAAGCCGGGACACAGTTTTTGTGCATGGTGATAATAAAACCAGATGTGGAGGTTGTGAGGCGGATACAAAATTACTGGTATCCTTTTGGGGGGAGGGTATTTTTGAGAAGAAGAGGTTTAATTGAGTTTTTATTTAGTTTTTGAGTTGGGGTATGGGTTAATTATATTTTGGGATATTTTATAGTTTTTTTATACTTTTTGGGTAATTTTTTTTATATGTTTAATGGATTGTAATTTTTATTTTATATTTTGTTTTGAGAGCCGGATAAAGGGGATTTGTTATTCTTTTTAATTTTTTTTTTTTACAAAAATTAGTACAAAGATTAAATATCAGCTTATTTTGGCATGTTAATAATATCAGTGGTAAAACATATTTTTTAATATAATTGTATATCTTTAATTTGGCGTTTAGTCAAATACATTAACTGAGGTGGGATGCCATAAAGCTCTGTAGTTCACACATCTAGTTCTGAAAGTGATAAAAAAAAATAGAAAAATAAATTAAAATCTATTTTGAATACGCAAAAACTTTATGTTTCTTTAAAAAAATTAGTCAATAAATATTTAAACATATTATATTATATTTTGGGGTTCTCTTTAGTAGTTGTTTGGTCATGACATAAGAATATTTATAAATAAACCTATCTAATCACGCACATACAATACAATGCCAACCCCCTAGAAACACTTCCATTACAACATAATAACTACAATGCTTGTGTATAGTTGCGTCATTCAAACAAAAGAAATCTAATACCCATAACCTAAAACTAGAAAATCTTTTGCTTTCTATTCGTGGTTTAAAGATTTTATTTTTAACGGACCAATAACAACAGCCGCATTCTAATCCTGTGTCCCAGGTTGCCACACCACGAATAACATTTGAACATGAAAAGACTTCATTTAAAATGCCATTACAGAATAGTGTCACCCAGCACTAATTAGAACGTTCAAAAATACACAAAACATATGTTTGAACTAGTTGGAGAACGTAACAAAATATTAACAACCTACGTCTTCCCACTACAAACAAACGCAAATAAGATAGTGGTTTATATTCCCTACTAAGTCGTGGTTATATTAAGCAATCCTTACATATCCTTCCAGACCAATCATCTACAATTTTAACACTGGGAAGGGTAGTGAATTTATCATTGTCCGTCTGAAAAAGTTAGTGCATGTGGCCTTACACGCGTGATAGTAGTAATTGTGTATCGCGCGACGCGTGTTTTGTGTTGCACGTGTTCGGCTTTATGCCTCTCCCTTCTCTCTATCCTTTAGTCCATCTGTCTTTAGTTACGCCGTGTATAAATTGGAATGAATGAAATATTTAAATTAGGTCATTGATCAGCTTGGTATCTCAATGTTTTTCCAAGAAATACAGCACACGTTTCATTGAAGAAAGCGGGTAATAATATAGTAGGCTCTTACTATCAACGTGAAAGCGTTACAATTTGCAGACGAAGCATAAAACAAAGGGGATTTCGAGTACTGTCATTGTGACAGCACTGTTCTTTACCATTCTTCTTCCTTTCTTTATTATATGTATTTATTAGGCTTTATATTTACCTTTTAATTTATATATGTGGATTAGAATATTCCACGACAATGATGTAGAGTGGGGTCCTGCCGTGTCTGTAGAAGCCTCCCCAGGCCATGACAGAACCCCTACCATAACGATCCACCTCTCGAATTGTGTCATCAGTAAATCGCTCTCCTGGTCGTCTCCAAACTCGAATCCTGCCATCATTGAATGACACAGTGAAGCGAGATTCATCAGTGAAGAGAACTTGACTCCATTGTTGCCTTTGTTATCGGATGTGCTCGCGACATCAAGCAACAAGGGCTCTGCGATGAGCAGAATAAGAGGGATTCTGACTGCAGGACGTCGAGCAGCAAGTCCAAATTCATGTAAACGTCTGCGAATGGTGCTTTGACTGACATTAACGTTTACAGTTTGTCTCAGCTGACATCTTAGAGTGGAACAAGTCACTTTTTGATGGCGCAGGGCTGACAACAAGAGGTACCGGTCATCATGTCTATTGGTGCATCTAGGGCGACCTGGCCGGTGGCGATCCTCCACACTTCCTGTGGCCTGAAATCTCTCCAAAACTCTTTGGATAGTAGAGTGTGACACTGCAAGCCGTCCAGCTACCTCACGGACAGATACACCACTTTCAACCCACGCTATAGCCCTCATTCTTTGTAAGGTGTCAAGACTTATCGGTTGCATGGTTTTTGCAAGTGATGAAACTACCCTAAGTCTGCTGATTGTAAAACAAATTAAGAGTGAACTCTGTTCACGAAAAGTCGCCATTGCACGTGGAATGTCAATCAGCACGATTACTTCACCTGTTTGGTTGTACGGAAGTTTGAAAAAACAGATTAAAAATGTGAATTTATGGTCAGCAAACCAAATTGCACGTGATTACCATGGTTGTCGGTGAGTTGTTTTTATGCTTAAAGTGCATAAACGAACGTCAGAGGAAGATATTGCACCCATTTTTACTCAAATCGTCCTTCATTTAAACATTCTATGCGCTTATATAAACGTGTATTGAAAATAATAAGGTGGCCCTTGACTTTTGACGAGTAGTATATGTAGTCAGTCTTGCGGCACCTCAGCATTCTGTATAATAATAATATTAATTTCTTTAAGCACCAAACACGGCGCATAAGGCAGAAACCAGTGCTCTCCAGGTTGTTCGTTGTGACGCCACTCTTCTTAGCTCTTGCACATTATTTAGGCCCAACGTTCTTCCTTCTCTTATTATTGTTCTTCTGAGTGTTTCTTTTGGTCTTCCTTTTTTCCGCTTACCCTCAGGAACCCAAGTGAGCGCCTGTAGTGGTATTCTGTTGTTTTGCATTCGTAGGACATGACCGATATATGACCATCGTCTTTTCCTTATATAGTCGGAGACATATTTCTGCCTAGAGTCTTCTCTTATTTGGCGATTAGTCTTGAATTCTTTCCAACTGAAGTTCATGAGTTTTCTAAGACATTTGTTCTCGAATGTATTCAGCTTGTTCTCCAATGATTTTGTTATTTTCCAACTCTCACAGCCGTATGTTAACACTGAGATAACATTTGAATTAAACAGACGAAGCTTGGTATGTATATTCAATGATCGTAATTTCCAAATGTTAGATAATCTATTGAAGGCGCTAGCTGCCAAAGCAATTCTAGTATGGATTTCTCTTGTTGTGTCACCATCCTGAGTCATTTTACTACCTAAATAATTGAAACTTTCAACTTTCTGTAGTTTTTCCCCGTTCAAGATGATATCAAAGGTCTCGTTAGAAAAGTTCATAGCTTTAGTTTTAGAGGCATTTATTTGGAGACCTATTTTAACCGAGAAATGACACAAATTATTTATTGCTTCTTGGGATTGTCTTGGTGTTGAACTTAAGAATGCTACATCATCTGCGAAATCCAGGTCCCCCAGGAATTTTCCATTTGTCCATTTTATACCCAATTGTTCATTGTGGGTATAGTTTCTCATAACCCAATCAATAGCTATTCCAAAAAGTAGTGGTGACATAATACAGCCTTGTTTCACCCCTGTTTCTACTGTAAACCATTCTGTATTCCCTTTATTTGTTCTAACACAACATCTTGCATTGTCATATAGCGCTTTGATTATATTCACATATTTTGTTGGAAAACCATAGATTGTAAGTATCTTCCACAATGATGGGCAGTGTAGACTATCAAAGGCTTTTTCAAAATCGACGAAGGTGATAATAAGTGGCGATTGCCTTTCCACTGATTCTTCTATAATTGTTCTTAGTGTAATTATTTGATCAATACATGATCGTTTCGTATTCTGGTGTTAAAATTCATCACTACATGCATAATGCCTCTGTCATCAAGCTCTTTGATGTGTTGATACCGTACACCATCAGGACCCGGAGCAGTTTTTCTACTTGTTTTTAACGTATACATAACGTCTTCGTCAGATATGAGGTCGAAATATATCTGGTCTCTGAATCCATTTTCCAGCACACGATTCTTAATCTCTTGACGGGCAGCTTTATCACCTTTATCCGTCTGAGTGATTTACCGACTGAGTAATGCACGTCCTTTATCTTCATCGGTCTACAAACCCGCGGAGCTCAGAATATTAGGTATGGGTTGGCTTATATTATTTCTATTCATTCGTCGATGTAAGGACCAGAATTTCTGTAAGGTCTTTTCCGTGCCCACCTGTGTCACGAAGGCCTTCCACACTTGGTCCTTGGCTTCAACCCCTTCGTTATTCATTGTGCTTCTCATTCGTGTTTTCGTCCATTCTTTCGTCGCTCTTTCATTTTCTATGCATGCTTTTTCTACATCCTCAATCCACCAGGGTGGTTTTGTGAAAGGTGTTCTAGCTGTCTTTTTCCTGTCATTTTGACGCAATATATGTAGAGGGCTATTACAGTCATGTGACCCTGCAGTGTACTTAAAGTGTGTTTATGCCTCCTGTGTCTGGTTACCCTCCTTTTTGCAATAAATAAATAAGTATATGGAATGAACAAGCAGAAACACTAGAATAAACTTACGACGTAACGGCCAGACAGCCAGCTAGCGGTCTTTCACATAAATTTACTTCTTAGTGACTAAACAAAAGTGAGCTCCCCCCCCCCCCCCCCCTCCCCCCCCCCCCTTCCAACCAAATTTAAAAAAAACGACAGAGATAACATCCCAGTGGTCAAAATGTTATAAAAGTGTGCACAATATACACCACTTACAACGGAGAGATCACACCTCTTGTCAGGTTGCGATGTGATGTCGAATGTCGGAAAGAAGTGGAAAAACAAACATAACCATGTGATATTTTAAGCAGCAGAGATAGTTCAGTTAGGGGAAGGCATCGTATTTTTTTTGAAGGGAAACAATTTAACTATTTAAAAACTATGGAACAAAAAACATATTTTCATTATTTATTTAATTTTATCAATTCCTTATATAAAGTTAATCAAGGCATAAGTGATTTATTTATTTTTATTACTTCCTTTTTTAAATTGTTAAAACGTTCTTTTGTTTTCTATGGTAAAAGTAAACAAGCTTTTAAAAATATGGAGTTTATGCACATGCTAAAGTAGTGAACTCTTATATGCTCTGTCACTTTCAATGCTAATAAATTGTGTATGCACTGTTACTGTCCTAGATGTACACACTAACATGTTTTATCAGCGCCCGAAAGCGCACTTCGACAAACCTTTAAACACAATTTTTTTTTTGGTCGATCCTCCTCTACCCTGGGGCTGGAGTGGCTAAGATGTAAAGCGTTCGTCTCTAAACCTAATGGTACCGGGTTCTGTTACGGTACAGGGAATGGTTTTGATGGAATTTTTGCATAACCACTGGGAATTAATAATGTCATACTCCCCCTGATCGCCTGCGTAGTGAGATCACATACCTAGCCTTCACGGATAAGGGCGAAAAAATAGGAGGTCCCGTCTGCAAGTTGCGCCCGTTAAAATTTTTTCGGCAGTTATAAATCGCAAAGAGTAGTCCATACGGCCACTGCCCTGGTAGAATTTACATTGGGACCCTCCTGGTGCTTTAGAGTTTGGGCGCTGTGCTGAGATCCTCCTTGTGTGATCTAAGGGAGGAGATCGGAGCACTGATGGAGTTGACCGTGTGCGTTGAAAATGGTCCTTAAAACGAAATAAACAAATCTCTTCTACCTTGGGTGTAGAATTTGTCACAGGACGGATTGGGGCGACCTCTTCTCAATCTCTTCTCCACTACGACAGTACTCATTTTCAATTATTGTACGTACTGATTATCTGGAATTTCAGGGTCGACACATTTCTTTCTGCTATGTAGCAGACATTTTGTATTTTCAAACATTCTTACACTCCTCACAGAGATAAGTCGTCATGTCTTTTTGGTTACCCGTTTCTCCCTGCTTTGCAAGGAACGGCTGAGATAATAATTACTCGATAACCATGTTGGTTAATCGCGGGTGTGGCCGACATCAGACTACAGATTAACACTAAAATAGCTCAGCGCATTTGCTTAATTGCGGATAAGGCCATGGTGCGTTCTTCGCCAGGATCGTAATACGCTGTAAGTTTGATAGCCACTACGGGGAGACACCTTATGGGCAGACATCTTCTGTTACTTGGTCATCATATAGGTCTTGGTACAGGCTATCGCCTGAGATGTTAACTTCCTAAATGACTTTATAGTTTCCAGGTTCTTAATTCACCCTTGCTTACAATTGTGTGATGATGTTGTTTTAATTCTCCAACAGTAATTCCAAACAAAACAACAAACCTTAAATAGTTAATAACTGCCAAGTGATCATATAAACCTTTATTCAACTTGAAGGAATACGTACAGTTTCATGTATATTATCAAATTGCATCAACAAAATTATCTTCTTCAGTTCCTCTAATTTTGTCTGTATATCTTTCTATATTATTGACAGTTTGGCAATGCTACTCCGCATTTTCAGCCTTCGTAGCTTGGTTAATTTATTCCTCGTAGTACTCAATTATATTCTTTATACTTTCTCCATCTACTAATACTTCAGTCTATTAAGGATTTGGCCGCTCCACTTGGAGGAACTTCTACTTCATCAATGGCTAATTCTATCAGTTTGCTTATCTCTGCTATTTTGTTGCTACATTGGTTCATAGCTACAACTTGTATAGCTGAAAGTAATAATTATACATTCAGCATCGACTGGCAGTCAGACCGACTGTCTACGTATGTATAAAAGTCAAAAATACGATTTCACACAAAATCTTGTTCTTGGCGATGAGGTTAAAACCCTTGTCAATATACTGTAAACCACAGTATAATAAATGCCTTGAAATTCTCAAAGACTGAGCCGGGCTTTTGTGACAGTCTGGGTGAGCGCCTGGTTGCTACATCATCAGATAAAATCACGACCTTGTGCTATGGCTCTCTAGATGCAGCTAACTAAGAAAATTTATTCTTTTACTAATCTCATAAGTGGTGCAGGGCGTGCCGACTTAGAGCATTTTTCATTGGTTATACAAATTGTAAAGATTTATTTCATTAGCTACATCTATCGTTACCTACTTATCATAGAATTTAAATAAGCTCATTCAAATGAGGTTATGTAGTCCTCTTTTTAGCTATGCTGTCAGCGTTGTTGAGCAACTCCCGCCAAAACTTAAGGAAAACAGTTAGATAAAGTTTTGATCTTCGACTTCTATGATGCATTTAGTAATTTCTTCTGTCTTTATTTATTACGTTAACGTGGGTTACTAGCGTTAGAGTAGGCCATCCGGTCACATAAATATGGAATCTTGCTTAATAAAATATGATTTTGAGTAAGTTGAGCTTCCTAGCTGTATATGCGAATCAACTTGTAAATATGGAATCTTGATTCTCAAAATGCGCTCTTGTGAGTGAGTTGAACTTGATATTTTGAATATGTAATCAACTAGCGAGCATTTGATAAAAGGTAAATAAAAATGCTGCGTTCACCGTCTTAATTGTTGGCGAGAAAGCGTCCCTTTTAACTTAGTAAGTGAAGCATGTCCTAAATTGCAAATTATGTTATTGTCATGGAATATTCTAATCCACATATATAAATTATTAGGTAAATATGAAGCCTAACAAATAAAATTAATAAAGAAAAGAGCAATGGAAAAATAACAGTGCTGTCACAAAGAATGTACTCGAAATCCCCCTTGTTTTCTGCTACGTCTGCAAATTGTAATGCTTTCACGTTGATATAAAAGCTTACTGTATTATTACCCGCTTTCTTCAATGAAACGTGTGCTGTATTTCTTGGAAAAGCATTGAGAGGCCCTGCGTAATGACCTAAATTAATCCTAACATTAATTATATTACGTTACCAAAACGAACGAACAGATGGACAAAAGGATAAAGAGAGAGGGGAGGGCTGAAAATCAGGAACGCATGCAACACGCGTCGCGCGATACACAAATGCTGCCATCACGCGTGTAAGTCTACATGCACTAATTTTTTTTCAGACGGACAGTGATAAAATACACTACCCTTTCCCAGAGTTAGGTTTATAAATCATAAAAAAACGCTTATTAGGAAAGATAACAATAGATGGGTTTACGGTTGAAAACATAACAGTACCCAGACAGCACATCTTCGAAACAGGAGGTAGAAGAAATTGCATATTTTGAATGCAGCCACGTAGCTCCTTTAAATTTGTATTTTTGGGTTCCTTAGGGCTTGCTGACAAATAATATGTAAAACGTTACGCAAATAGTCCAGGAATTAATAAATTATACCCAGAATAAAATATTGGGGGTGCCTGACAGCATAAAATCATTTCTGCTCATAAGATTTTTTTTTAACGTGTTTGAAAAAAATTTACGTTACAGAAATAGCCTACCATGTAAACTCCAAATTGATTGGAGCGCAACAAATGAAAGCCTAACCACGATTGGTAGGGCTATAAATACTATCTTGGTTGTTAGGGGAGACGGGGAAAGGTAACATTTTTTCAAACACTTGTCGAAACGGGGCTCATTGGTCAGACTCGCTGATATACACACTTGGGAGCGTTAGTTCGAAACCACTTGTTTAAATAAGCTTGATAAAGCATCAGTGCGTTGAAGCCAGCTTATATTTTGCTAAATAAAAGCCTGGAAGATAAGCAGATGGGAATTTGTGCCAGTTTGTGCCAGAATTCATTGCTAATCAACGTATCTGTGTTTATTCGTATGAATTGTGGTAAGCTTGAACCATTCAATATCTTTTAATGAAAATTGAATGTGAATTGTTGATTTATGCCTGTATATATATGTGTAGTTCAGTGGCCAACGTGAGGTAAAGCCTGTAATGCTCCAGCCTGAACAGAGGGTGTCGGAGAGAAGTAAAACGGCATGGAATGGCCAAACAGTACACTGACACCTGGATGATTGAATAGAAAGAAATAATGCTGGAATTGCAGAGGCGTAGTAACCATTAAGAAGGGTAATACTGGATTAAAGTATTTCAAATGAAGCTGACAGTTGGCCTAATGCTCTGAACTCAATGTTTGTGCTGTGTTGTGATCAGTGTAACAAGAGAGTTTAAGTTAGTTATGAAGTAGAAGGTACATCCTTCTTGATTTCAGGGACCGTGGTCTTGATGGTAGTGAGCAGCACCTGGTCAGAGCTTTGCTGAATCCAGAGTCGGACAGCATACTCCTTGGTCTTTTTAGCTATCAGTGAGGTGTCTCCTGAGCCCAGAGGAGAATTCGAGCAGAGGAGTCCTTTCCTGCCGCCATCACGCCAGATAAGCGAATTGGCCAGCTGAGCTCAACATTATGTCCCCTCATCTTGAAATGACTTTGTAAAAATAATATTAAGAGGGGAAATTAATTGTCTTAATATCAGGAACTGAGAACATCTCCAATACTAATTTCCTTAAGACAAACTATTGAAGTCATGATGACAACTACCAACAGAGCTTGAACAAAACAAAACCAGTATTACCTCATACTACTATTACACAACTGACACACATAGGATATTTTTAATAATATATGTCACTACCAGATTCATATTAATACATTCTGTACATAACTTGTAATTAACATTGATTGTGATTCCTGGTTCCTTTGTCTTTGAATCAGGACACACATATGCCTTTATGATAGAAATGAATACATATTGTTATTTGAAAAGTTACGAGTGTCTCCTGTAAGATATTCTCATAGAGTGTTATATGTATGTGAGTGTCACAGTGTTGTCAAGAGTAGTGGATTAAATTAAATTGTTTATCTGTCTGTTGTTGTGACTTACACTTCACCATACTCATACCCTAGACACATAACGTAGCATCACACTATTCCAGAATAATTCTGACTGAGATATAGAGATATGTGGTAGCAAGTAAGGTTATCTATAATACACTACTCTTAATAGATATAGATACCTTCACAGCTGATCTCAGTCAGTACACTAAGTCCCCTATAAGTATTTATAACATCCCACTTCACCACATATATTGGGGTCTCGCTCTTGGGATTTTGAATCTTTAACTATTAAAAATATTGGGGGTAATTCACTTCAGGGAATATAAGAATTAAAAGGTATCCTTGGGTGGAATTAAATAAGGTTGAGCTCACGGTGCCTGTGTTGTCCATTAGATATATATTTAGAACTTGAATTGTTGGTTAGACATTATATAAAGTTACCTAATAGACAATGTCGGACCTGGCCAAATTTCGATCTGCTGCGGTTCAGACTGCAAAAGAGTTAGGATTAGATGGGCAAGTTATGGTTGCCTATGTCACGACGGAATGTGACAAATTTATTGAACGCGAAGAAAGAAGGTTTGAAGCCGAAAGAAAGTTAGAGGCTGACAGGGAAATTAAGAAGTTACAATTGAAGCTGAGGCTGAGACTAAGAGGTTGCAAGCTGAGGCTGAGACTAAGAGGTTGCAGATTGAGGCTGAGGCTAAGAAAAGAGGCTAAGAAATTGGGCAGAAAGAGAGAAGAAAGAAGAAGACAGAAGAAAGCTGCAGAAAGGGAAGAGAGGAGATTAGCTGCAGAAGAGAAGAAATTAGCTGCAGAAAGGGAAGAGAGGAAATTAGCTGCAGAAAGGGAAGCAGAAGATAAAAGATTACAAAGGGAACATGAGTTACGACTAAGGGAGTTTGAGTTTCAAGGCCATGCTCCTGAAAATGGTGCCAGTCCCTTTGCCTCTGATGCTACGGTTACTCAAGGAGCCTCAACCTCAGCTATGAATTTTCATTTAGATCATTTTGTTGAGAAAGACGATGATATTGAGAGCTATATAAATAGGTATGAACTATTAGCTACCACGTATGGGTTAGAGAGAGAAAGGTGGAGCTTAAAGTTATCTCAGGGACTTCGTGGGGGCAGCTTATGAAGTTTTTGCAAAAATGAGCAGAGGTGATCAGGAAAATTATGACATGCTAAAGCAGGCTCTTTTGTTAAGGTATGAAAAGAATGCAGAATTTTATATAAAAAAATTTAGGAATGCTAAACTACTGTCAGGTGAAACCTATCACCAGTTCTCTGCACGAATAGAGACATACTTGGAGAAATGGACTTCTCTGGGGAAAACCCAAGATCTTAAGGGAATGGTCCTTATAGAGCAACTAAGAGAGTCCATGGCTCCAGACCTGAGAAAGTTTCTCATGGAACAAGGTGCAGAGAGGCTGGGTGAGTTGCTAAATGTTGCTGAAAGGTATCAAGCAGCTCAAGCAGAGGTAACAGGTAATAAAAAGAAACAAGTGGATAACTTTAGGGCAACACAGAACTTTAATAAATTTGATCCTAGGGATCAAAATAAAGGTAAGCACCAATTTGATAGGCCACGGTATGACAATAAAAATAAATTCCCACAATTCGATGAAAGGAAATATGATGAAAGAAAATCTTTCAACCAAGGAAAAAAGTGGTGTAAGAATTGTCAGATGGACAATCATGACACTGACCGTTGCAGAAGGAAACCTGTGTATATGGCAACCCTTCAGGTCAGGTCGACCTCAAGACAGGAGGAGGATATTATGTTGGATACCACTCCAGAAGAGAGATGAGGAAGGCACAGGCTGGGGATAAAACACTCAAGCCTTGTTTCAGAAAATTGTCAACTTGTCATACAACTCCAGGCAAGGGAGATTTTTACATGAAAAACAAGTTGATGTATAGGAAGACTGGAGCTAGATCCAATGGTCACGGACAGCTGGTTCTTCCAAAAAGATATAGGACAGACTTAATAAGGAGCCTACATGTGAAACCAGATGGGGACCATGAGAAAATAGGTACCATCATTCAAAAGGTGGCTCACAATTATTATTGGCCCAAAGCAAGATGGGACATTGAGAATTTTGTAGAAAGGTGTAGCATAGCACATGAGGGAACACCCACAAGTGGGAACATGGATCAGGACCTGGACACGCCACGGGGGCAAAATTAGGCCTGATAATAAAAAGAAAAATAGATTTGATAAAGTGGACCAAATGGAATGGGAAGCCCCTTTTCACGGACAAGCTTCACTTAACTGTTTTACAATGGCCACTATGCGGAGAGTGCAAAAAGATGTCTTACCCCAGGATAAGCCGACAATCCCTCAATCGGACTTAAACAAACTGGAGGAAGAGGATGTAGTAGAGAGGAAATCTCTCATCAAGAATTTTAATTAAGTGGGGGAGAAAGCCCCAAAAGAAAAATTGGTAGCGGTCGTTTTGTGCATGATAATTCTGGGAAGAAAAATCATCACTATAAAGCTTCGAGTGGAAGAGACCATACCGGTGCATGGACAAATAGGTCCACACAATTAAAGGTCCATATGTAGCTTTGTTAAGAACGTGGACTGATGAAAAAAGGCAGAGGAAAACATTACATCTTCATACCAATATGTGAATGAGCTGACCACTCGTTTAAAAACTGGCTGGAAACTTGCCAATGAAAATTTGAAACAAGCCAGGAAGAAACATGCTGCCTATTATAACAGGAAGGCGAAAGACAGAAATTTGGCTGTGGGAGAAAGTACTGCTTCTTTTGCCCGGGAGTCAGAATAAGTTACAAATTGGATGGCAGGGTCCATATACAGTTCTAGAGAAGGTGTCTAGAACAAATTATAAGATAGATAAGAGGGGGAAAGAAAAAATCTATCATGTGAATCTCCTGAAGAAATATTTGGAAAGAGAACATCAGGAAGAGACACACTTGTTGACCTTGTCCATCGCCATGGAGATGAAAAAAGGAACCACTTTCATCATTTGAATATCCATTACACCCCTGTGAGACAGCAGCACAGGTGAAAATCAGTACACATTTAACGAAAACTCAGAAAGAGAGAGTGCAACAGGTTCTAAATAATCATGCAGAGGTGTTAACAGACCGACCAGGGCATACAAACCTATTGGAATATGATATGAAACTAATAGACTCCACACCTGTCTGTATGAAACCATATTCGATTCCGTTTGCTAAGGAGAAAGCTTTGAAGGAAGAGATAGACTATCTGTTGGAGGAAGGAATTATTTCGCACAGTGAGTCTTCGTATAGTTCCGGTGTTGTACTCTTAAGGAAGCCCTCTGGAGAACATAGACTCTGTATAGATTACAGGAGACTGAATGCTATTACAGAAGGACAGGTGGATCCATTGCCGGATACAAATCAGCTGTTTGCCAGACTAAATAAAGCTAAATATTTCTCAAAAGTGGATCTGAGTAAAGGATACTATCAGATTCCAGTAAAGCCTGAGGTTAGACCATACTTAGCTTTTAGTACCTCAGAAGGACACTATGAGTTTAATAGATTGCCATTTGGATTGAAGAATGCGCCTAGTGTCTTCTCTAGAATGATGAGAAAATTATTGGATCCTCTGAATAATCCCTGTATAACAAATTTTATGGATGATATCCTTATAGCAACAGAAACATTTGAGGAACACATTGACTCTCGAATATGCTGTTTGATCGACTTAGGGAGGCAAATTTAACAGCCCGACCAACCAAATGTTGCGTTGGATGTAAAGAATTGGAATTTTTGGGACACACAGTTTATCAGGGAAACATGACCCCTGACCCAAAGAATTTAGAGAAACTACAGAAAGCCCCGAGACCACAAACCAAGAAGGACGTGAGACCCTTTGTCTCATTATGTGGTTTCTACCAGAAGTATATCAAAAACTTTAATTCCATATGTGCACCGTTAACTGAATTGACACGTAAAGGACATCCAGATCGCATTACATGGACACCACAATGTGAAATGACTTACCAAGAATTGAAGGAAAAAGCTCACAAGTAAACCCATTTTGAAATTACCTGACTTAAGTCAAGAATTCATAGTAAGGACGGATGCAAGTAATATTGGGTTAGGTGCAACTCTACTACAGAAATCAGATGCATTGGATGGGGAATTAAGCCCAGTGGCATATGCTAGCAGAAAGTTGAATAAAGCTGAAATCAACTACTCAACTAGCGAAAAAGAATGACTTGCAGTAATATGGGCAATAAAGAAATTCAATATTTATCTATATGGGAAGGCATTTAAGTTGCAAACAGATCACAAACCTTTATCGTTTTTAGCACAGGCTAAGCATGAGAACTCTAGGTTACTCCGATGGTCTTTGCTTCTGGCTCCATATAATTTTAGCATTGAGTATATATCTGGAAAAACCAATCTGGGAGCGGATTTTTTTAAGCCGCCATCCGTGTGATGAGAATCACCGTAAACCCCAGAAATAATAATAAATTTCTCTATGTGTATATAGAATAAAGGACTGACATATAATGTCTGTTTTAAGAGGGGAGGTGTCATGGAATATTCTAATCCACATATATAAATTATTAGGTAAATATAAAGCCTAACAAATAAAATTAATAAAGAAAAGAGCAATGGAAAAAATAACAGTGCTGTCACAAAGAATGTACTCGAAATCCCCCTTGTTTTCTGCTTCGTCTGCAAATTGTAACGCTTTCACGTTGATAGTAAAAGCTTACTGTATTATTACCCGCTTTCTTCAATGAAACGTGTGCTGCATTTCTAAGAAAAACATTGAGAGGCCCTGCGTAATGACCTAAATTAATCCTAACATTAATTATGCTGCGTTACCAAAACGAACGAACAGATGGACAAAAGGATAAAGAGAGAGGGGAGGGCTGAAAATCAGGAACGCATGCAACACGCGTCGCGCGATACACAAATGCTGCCATCACGCGTGTAAGTCTACATGCACTAATTTTTTTTTCAGACGGACAGTGATAAAATACACTACCCTTTCCCAGAGTTAGGTTTATAAATCATAAAAAACGCTTATTAGGAAAGATAACATTAGATGGGTTTACGGTTGAAAACATAACAGTACCCAGACAGCACATCTTCGAAACAGGAGGTAGAAGAAATTGCATATTTTGAACGCAGCCACGTAGCTCCTTTAAATTTGTATTTTTGGGTTCCTTAGGGCTTGCTGACAAATAATATGTAAAACGTTACGCAAATAGTCCAGGAATTAATAAATTATACCCAAAATAAAATATTGGGGGTGCCTGACAGCATAAAATCATTTCTGCTCATAAGATTTTTTTTTTAACGTGTTTGAAAAAAAAATTTACGTTACAGAAATAGCCTACCATGTAAACTCCAAATTGATTGGAGTGCAACAAATGAAAGCCTAACCACGATTGGTCGGGCTATAAATACTATCTTGGTTGTTAGGGGAGACGGGGAAAGGTAACATTTTTTCAAACACTTGTCGAAACGGGGCTCATTGGTCAGACTCGCTGATATACACACTTGGGAGCGTTAGTTCGAAACCACTTGTTTAAATAAGCTTGATAAAGCATCAGTGCGTTGAAGCCAGCTTTATATTTTGCTAAATAAAAGCCTGGAAGATAAGCAGATGGGAATTTGTGCCAGTTTGTGCCAGAATTCATTGCTAATCAACGTATCTGTGTTTATTCGTATGAATTGTGGTAAGCTTGAACCATTCAATATCTTTTAATGAAAATTGAATGTGAATTGTTGATTTATGCCTGTATATATATGTGTAGTTCAGTGGCCAACGTGAGGTAAAGCCTGTAATGCTCCAGCCTGAACAGAGGGTGTCGGAGAGAAGTAAAACGGCATGGAATGGCCAAACAGTACACTGACACCTGGATGATTGAATAGAAAGAAATAATGCTGGAATTGCAGAGGCGTAGTAACCATTAAGAAGGGTAATACTGGAATAAAGTATTTCAAATGAAGCTGACAGTTGGCCTAATGCTCTGAACTCAATGTTTGTGCTGTGTTGTGATCAGTGTAACAAGAGAGTTTAAGTTAGTTATGAAGTAGAAGGTACATCCTTCTTGATTTCAGGGGCCGTGGTCTTGATGGTAGTGAGCAGCACCTGGTCAGAGCTTTGCTGAATCCAGAGTCGGACAGCATACTCCTTGGTCTTTTTAGCTATCAGTGAGGTGTCTCCTGAGCCCAGAGGAGAATTCGAGCAGAGGAGTCCTTTCCTGCCGCCATCACGCCAGATAAGCGAATTGGCCAGCTGAGCTCAACATTATGTCCCCTCATCTTGAAATGACTTTGTAAAAATAATATTAAGAGGGGAAATTAATTGTCTTAATATCAGGAACTGAGAACATCTCCAATACTAATTTCCTTAAGACAAACTATTGAAGTCATGATGACAACTACCAACAGAGCTTGAACAAAACCAAAACCAGTATTACCTCATACTACTATTACACAACTGACACACATAGGATATTTTTTAATAATATATGTCACTACCAGATTCATATTAATACATTCTGTACATAACTTGTAATTAACATTGATTGTGATTCCTGGTTCCTTTGTCTTTGAATCAGGACACACATATGCCTTTATGATAGAAATGAATACATATTGTTATTTGAAAAGTTACGAGTGTCTCCTGTAAGATATTCTCATAGAGTGTTATATGTATGTGAGTGTCACAGTGTTGTCAAGAGTAGTGAATTAAATTGTTTATCTGTCTGTTGTTGTGACTTACACTTCACCATACTCATACCCTAGACACATAACGTAGCATCACACTATTCCAGAATAATTCTGACTGAGATATATAGATATGTGGTAGCAAGTAAGGTTATCTATAATACACTACTCTTAATAGATATAGATACCTTCACAGCTGATCTCAGTCAGTACACTAAGTTCCCTATAAGTATTTATAACATCCCACTTCACCACAGTTATCTAGACGTATACTAACGTCTTTCTGGTTAGACGTCAAACACGTAAGGGGTAGACTCAGATCTCTGTTGGACTGAAGACACAAAAGTCTTCGTAAGTTTTCACACTTAATATTATTGGTTGACTTTCTTTTATACTACTCCTCAAAAATGATGATTTCAATTTTCTAGTAATTATGAATGACATGAGATGCACCTGATAAGTGTTAAATAGATTGCGCATTGGAGTGTGTGCACATGCAAATATATACGGATGATCTAACAATGTAGGTAAAGTGAAGTATGAACTATCAATTACGCCGATCATCTTAGAGGAAAATCTATTGATTTAATTAATCACTAATTGAAAAACTGTCTTCTGCACATTTAGCTATCATGCTAAGTGCAAAAGTGATCTTAACTGAAGACTAAGAAAACTTTTAAATAGTCTTTAAAAGATTCACTAACCTCCTTTTTCAGTTCGCAAACTCCTTTAAGAACACAATGCACAACAGCTATTAATTATGTTATCCACACTGAATTATCTGCGGGCTATGCTCTGCGATATTCTCTACATCACGCTGTTGAAAACGTTGTACTCATCTTCAGGAAATATTACGCTACATTATATTTCTAAAACGTCTCAGATGAATCCATTAGGCCGGCGACGTGAAACTCCGCCCATAAACTAATTGCCAAGCGCCCATGTGTGGTCACCCAGGACTTGGATCTCTTTTGCCCCCTGTCAGCGGGTGCCACTATCTGAAGTGGAGTAGGCTATTGAACACAAACTGTCAATGCAGTGCTGCAAGACAAAGAGGAGTTTGTTGATTGGCCGCCTTCTAACTATCACAAATTTCTGTCTGTTTATCACTTTGCGTGTCAATTTTATTTCATTATCTTTCCTGCGACTTCCTTTATCCTTGTTTCATATCTAAGATTCTTATCCTTCTTCCGTTGGCTGTCATCTGGAAACAAATATTATTCGTGTCTTTGATGTCCGTCTGTCGTGGAACGAGTTGTGTAAACCCACTACTTTGTTAAATCCCTATGTCGAGAGCCCAGCCAATCAACGCACAGTTGCTAAGCCGGAATAAATTACAAGAAGTTACGCCAGGAAAAACTTAAGCTCTGTTTTTTTAGGATGTGCGTCGCGGCCATCTTGTTCACTCAAGATGGCGGAATAAAACTGAATAAAATTAGTGTGTACGAGGCTTGAGACTAAACCGGAGACAACCAATCATTTTGCCCCGCCAGGAACCAACCAAAAGCTTTGCTTAAGCATTCACCTACCTATATAATCGGGCGAGATTTTATGCAAAAGCACGCAACCCAACTCGAAGCCAGAGAGACGACCGACTGAATAAGAGGAGCTGTTAACTTTGATTTATAGCTTACCTGGAGTGCATTGACCTGCAGCCTGCTTCGCTAAGTAGAGTCAAAATCTGGCCTGTTTAAATCTTGGAGGGTTTTATTTGTGTCATCAAAACTGAGATCGTTGGTCGTCAATCCAGCTGCCTGGAACTCCACAGGAGCATAGAGGTTGCACAGAATCTGCATCTTTGGTCCCCCTCAGTCTTGAGTGGGCTAAAGGAACGATCCTCAGCCGTTGTTGTGTGAACCAAACAAAGAAGAACAGACCTTAGAGAGATGAGTACACATTAGTACCATTTCTGTCACCATTGTGAGCAAATGTTAGTGTCAATGACGAGAAAGTGATTTAGCGTAGAAAGAGACAAGATTAACAGCGTAGCTAATAAATGTTATAGACGTAATTAATAGCACAGCTGATACATGTACTATAATTGAATAACAGCACAGCTGATATAATTTTTGTTCGTATAATCGGAAAACTGGTTGTAATATATTTATATATCTATATAAATATAAATATTTGTAAATCATATGTAAACTTACAAATCTGTTACATTCCATTTTTTTTTCAACATTCACCCTTCAGCACAAGGGTAGATAGTGTATATACTAAATAAATAATAAGGAAATTGTATTTGAAAACTTGTCAATTTTATCATTGTTAAATAAAATCTGTTTCCTTGTCTTAATATCACAGTTAGTTACACAGCGGAGGTGGCAAGTTATGTCGGTCTCCTCTCTACTAATTTTTCGAGACCAGATCGTTTACAGCCGTAACTAATTTGTGATACCAGTAGTTCTCTCAGACACTGGGACTTCACAATTTTCTGCAGAAATTCTATTTCTGTACTTGTCAGTACTACACTGATCCAAGAGCTAAATAAAACCTCTCGCCACACTGGGGCTCGTTCCTGGGATATTTATGTATATCTTGAGCCATACTTAGTCTATTCATCTATCTGCTGCCTCTATCTTGTGCCACCCATAGATAACATAAGAAACATTTTTTTGAAAAAAAAATTCTATTACAGGATTTTAAAAAAAAAATTATTTTCTTAGTAGGAGTACCATTTAGTACTCAGTAATAGTTGATGCTCACAAAGTTTCACGGAAATTTTTTTTTAATTAATTAAGTTTAATTACAATAATTTGGTTATAGTTAATTTACATACCCTCTCTAAGTAACGCCATGGCTGATCTAGTGAAATTCAGGACTGCGATCATGCAGATGGATAAGGAATTAAACATGACAGGTGATGCTCTTACTCAGTATGTCACAACAGAAGTGTACAAACGCATGGATAGGGAAGAAAGAAAGTTGCAGTTAGAGACAGAAGCCAAAAGACTGGAAGCTGAAAGAGAAGCCAAAAGACTGGAAGCTGAGAGAGAAGACAAAAGACTGGAAGCTCAGAGAAAAGACAAAAGACTTGAAGCTGAGAGAGAAACCAAAAGATTAGAAATTGAAGCCAAGAATTGGGAGGCTGAAAATGAGGCAAAGAAAATTGAAGCTGAGGAAAGGAAATTATAAGCAGAGAGAGAGACCATCAGTTGAGATTTAAAGAGCTTGAAATTCAGGCAAATACTGGCAATAATGGTATTAACTCACCTCACTCTGAGAGTAGCGCCATCCAGAGCACCTCAAGTGGGGCCATGAATTTTCATCTGGACCCATTTGTTGAGAAATAAGACGCCATTAAGTCGTACCTGGATAGATACGAAAGACGTGCCACTACCTATGGCTTAGGGAAAGAAAAGTGGAGTCTTAAACTATCTCAGGGATTGAGAGGTGTGGCCTACGATGTATATTTGAAGCTCTCAAGAGATGACCAGGAAGATTATGAAATCCTGAAACAGGCACTGCTTGTGAGATATGAAAAGAACTCAGAATCATATAGAAAGAAATTCCGAACAGCTAAACTTCTTCCAGGAGAAAACTATCACCAATTCTCTGCTAGATTGGAACCCTATTTGGAAAAAATTGAGTAGTTTAGGAAAGTGTCAGGATCTGAAATAAATAATAATGATGGAGCAAGTGAAAGAGTAAATGCCTCAAAAAATGAGGAAGTTTATCATGGAACAAGAAGCAGAGAGATTGGTAGATATTGTAACTGTTTCTGAGAGATATCAAGCAGCTCAGGCAGAATTATTAGGAAATAAGAAGAAGCAGGGTGAAAACTTAAAATCATCACAAAACTATAGCAAATATGAACAAAAGGACCATACCACAAGGAACAAGCAAAGATTTGACCAAAAGGACAAAAACCCTCTAAGGTCGGATAAGACACCTTACCGGAAGGAAGAAAAGTGTTGTAAAACTTGTCTAATGAGTAACCACAATACTGCGGACTGCAGAAGGAAGAATCCTCCTCATCATGCTGCATGTCTTACAACAGGGAATCAGGGAAGGAAGGAAATGGCAGTAAGTCAGAAAGACTTCCATCATCTCCCTGTCTGTGAGGAAGTGACCGTGAATGGCACTCAAGTACTGTGTTTATATGGCACAGGATTGGACTTTGATTCAGTTGTGTGCTCTTCTCTAGTGAGTCCTGACCAGATAACCACAGAAACAGTGGAAATCAGAGGACCGATCAAGGGAGCAAGAACCATGACACTACCCATAGCTCGAATCAACATAAGATCTCGCTATGTGGAAGGAGAAATCAAAGCAGCAGTGATGGACGATCCTATTTACCCTTTGATTTTGGGGTGTAGGTATGTTTTCCTTGGAGAACATATAAAACCTGTAGTTATGGCAACAGTCCAGACTAGGGAAAGCTCCAGGAAAATGGAGATGAATCCTATCAATACTCATCCAGAAGAGATGAAAAAGGCTCAGGCAGCAGACAGCACATTGAAGCCTTGTTTTGGCAAATTGCCTAAAGCACATAACCCTCCAGAGAAATGAGACTTGTATATGAAGAATGGCTTACTATATAGAAAAGCTGGAAAAGGACCTAAAGGGCATGGACAGCTTGTAGTGCCAAAATCTTACAGGGAGAAGGTTATGACGCTAGGACATGCTATACCCTTCAGTGGACATATGGGAATAGGGGCCACTGGACAAAGGATAGCCTGTCACTACTTTTGGCCAGGAATTACAGAGGACATAAAAAGATATGTAAGATCCTGTCCAGAATGCCAAAGAGTAGCTCCTAAGCATAGGACTGCACCAGCAACACTGAGAGAAATGCCTATTATGGGAACCCCGTTTGAACGTGTTCCAGTAGATATTGTTGGACCCCTCACTAGGACCAAGAAGAGAAATGCTTACATCTTAACCTTGGTTGATACTTGCTCTATGTGGGGAGAAGCAGTGGCCATGTCAGCTATAGATTCAAAGCACGTGGCAGAGGCCCTGTTGACAATATTTACCCGATTAGGTTTCCCTCATCAGATATTGATTGACAATGGGTCTCAGTTTAAGGGAAAGCTAACACAAGAAGTATTCAGGATATTTCAAGCCAGGCACTATCATTGTAGTCCCTACCATGCCCAAGGGAACGGTCAAGTAGAGCGGTTCAATGGTACGCTAATTTCAATCCTTAGAAAGCTGGCGAGTAAAAAACCTGATACTTGGGATACATACTTACCCGCTGCACTATTTGCATATAGGGAAGTACCCCACAATTCAACTGGATTGGCTCCAGCTACATTGTTATTTGGAAGACCAATAAAAGGTCCACTGGAAGCATTACTGCGGACATGGACTGATGAAAAGGCAGAGGAAACAGTGACTTCCTCATACCAGTACGTCAACGAGTTGACATCTCGATTGAAAGCAGGTTGGAAACTGGCCAATGATAACTTAAGACATGCCAGGAGGAAGCATGCTGCCTACTACAACAAAAAGCAAAGGATAGGGAACTGGAGGTGGGTGAAAAGGTGTTATTACTGTTGCCAAGCAGCAATAATAAATTGCAGATTGGATGGCAGGGACCCTATATCATACTGGAGAAACTTTCCAGGACCAATTATAAGATTGACAAGAAAGGAAAGGAGAAGGTATATCATGTCAATCTTCTTACAAAATACTATGACAAGGAATCGTCAGAAGTTGCACATATCATGACCCTAGCTATTGCAACAGAAATGCACGGTGAACCACTTCACTCTATGGAGTATCCACTCACAACTACAGAGGATTATGTTCAAGTAAATATTAGTAAACATTTAACTCCAGAGCAGAAGAAGAGGGTTCAGAAAGTGTTGGAAACCCATGCTGATGTGCTCACAGATAAGCCAGGTCGAACGAATTTGTTAGAGTACGACATGAAGGTTACAGACCCTACCCCAGTATGCATGAGAACATACCCTATACCCTATGCGAAAGCTAAAGCACTAAAGGAGGAAGTTGATTACCTGTTGAAGGAGAAAATTATCTCGAAGTCAGACTCTCCCTATAGCTCAAGTGTGGTGCTATTGAGAAAACCGAGTGGTGAACACAGGTTATGTATTGACTACCGGAAGCTTAATGCGATCACAGAATCTCAGGTGGACCCATTACCTGACACCAACCAGCTGTTCTCTACACTGAGTAAGGCTAGTTATTTATCGAAGGTAGATCTAAGCAAGGGATACTACCAAATACCAGTGAAACCAGAAGTTAGGAAAATGCTGGCATTTAGTACATCAGACGGACACTACGAGTTTAATGTACTACCCTTTGGGCTAAAAAATGCTCCCAGTATCTTTTCAAGAATGATGAGGAAATTATTGGAACCTCTACAAAATCCCCATATCACTAACTTTATGGATGACATTCTTGTTGCTACAAACACAATTGAAGGGCATATAGTAGCGCTCTCTATGTTGTTTGACAGACTGAGAGCCACTGGATTGACTGCACGTCCAACCAAGTGCTATATCGGTTGTAAGGAGTTATAATTCTTAGGTCACACTATTTCTACAGGTCATATGTCTCCTGACCCAAAGAATATATAGAAGTTAAAGAAGGCATCCAGACCTCAAACGAAGAAAGATGTGAGATCATTCGTGTCATTATGTGGGTTCTATCAGAAGTACATACCCCACTTTAACTCTCTGTGTGCACCATTAACTAACTTAACTAAGAAAGGACAGCCTGACAAAATCTAATGGAATGCTGATTGTGAAAAAGCTTACACAGAGCTAAAAGCAAAACTCACCAGCAAGCCAATCCTTACGCTACCCGATATCACACAGGAATTTGTATTAATGACGGACGCTAGCAGTATAGGTATTGGTGCAACTCTCTTGCAGAAATCAAAAGCCCTGCCGCCAGTAGGAAGCTAAATGCAGCTGAGTTGAACTACTCGACCATAGAGAAAGAATGTTTGGCTCTTATTTGGTCCATCGACAAATTTTCACCTTACCTGTATGGGACACACTTCATTGTCCAAAGCGATCATCAGCCTTTAACATTCTTGGCTGCATCTAAAAAGTTAAATTCGAGATTGTTAAGGTGGAGTCTGCTTCCTGCGCCTTATTCCTTTACCGTGAAATACATTCCGGGAAGAGACAATGTAGGAGCTGATTTTTTAAGTCGACACCCTATTACTATGGAAGGACAGACGCAAAAGGATTAACTACAGCGGGGGTTTTCACTTTAGCTATAACAGGTCACAGCTAAGAAAGAATGGGGCTATGTCGTGGAACGAGTTGTGTAAACCCACTACTTTGTAAATCCCTATGTCGAGAGCCCAGCCAATCAACGCACAGTTGCTAAGCCGGAATAAATTACAAGAAGTTACGCCAGGAAAAAATTAAGCCCTGTTTTTTTCGGATGTGGGTCGCGGCCATCTTGTTCACGCAAGATGGCGGAATAAAACTGAATAAAATTACACTGTACGAGGCATGAGACTAAACCGGAGACAACAAATCATTTTGCCCCGCCAGGAACCAACCAAAAGCTTTGCTTAAGCATTCACCTGCCTATATAATCGGGCGAGATTTTATGCAAAAGCACGCAACCCGACACGAAGCCAGAGAGAGGACCAACTAAATAAAAGGACCTGTCAACTTTGATTTATAGCTTACCTGGAGTGCATTGACCTGCAGCCTGCTTCGCTAAGTCGAGTCAAAATCTGGCCTGTTTAAATCTTGGAGGGTTTTATTCGTGTCATCAAAACTGAGATCGTGGGTCGTCAATCCAGCTGCCTGTAACTCCGCAGGAGCATAGAGGTTGCACAGAATCTACATCTTTGGTCCCCCTCAGTCTTGGGTGGGCTAAAGGAAGGATCCTCAGCCGTTGTTGTGTGAACCAAACAAAGAAGAACAGACCTTAGTGAGATGAGTATACATTAGTACCATTTCTGTCAGCATTGTGAGCAAATGTTAGTGTCAGTGACGAGAAAGTGATTTAGCGTAGAAAGAGACAAGATTAACAGCGTAGCTAATTAATGTTATAGACGTAATTAACAGCACAGCTGACACATGTACTATAATTGAATAACCGCACAGCTGATATAATTTTTGTTCCTATAATCGGAAAACTTGTTGTAATGTATTTATATATCTATATAAATATAAATATTTGTAAATCATATGTAAACTTACAAATCTGTTACATTCCTTTTTTTTCAACATTCACCCTTCAGCACAAGGGTAGATAGTGTATATACTAAATAAATAATAAGGAAATTGTATTTGAAGACTTGTCAATTTTATCATTGTTAAGTAAAATCTGTTTCCTTGTCTTAATATCACAGTTAGTTACACAGCGGAGGTGGCAAGTTATGTCGGTCTCCTCTCTACTAATTTTTCGAGATTAGATCATTCACAGCCGTAACTAATTTGTAATACCAGTAGTTCTCTCAGACACTGGGACTTCACAATTTTCTGCAGAAATTCTATTTCTGTACTTGTCAGTACTAGACTGATCCAAGAGCTAAATAAAACCTCACGCCACACCGTCGTCCGGAGTATATTGTTTGCGTGCGTCCATTCTTCCCCAAAGTCACGTGAAAGATAATTTATTTTACCATCTTGTCCACAATTTGATTACTCCTTTAAATGTTCTGTTTTCCGAGACATTTCGTATTTTCTTTTTCTTTCCTTTTCTACCTTTGTGGCCAAACTTTCTCACCCTCTCAAACCCCACCCGAGGTTGTTTACGCTGGCCAGCTGCGGTCAGCTAACGCTAGACGTAATGTTATCTAAACGCATCTGTTCGACCAGAGAAACATTTCTCGGGTCCGCTTTAAGTGTTAGAACGAGCCAAGACGGTTTCTGTGAAAGAAACGGTTCGTTAGCGGCGGGTACCCTCTGTGGTCCCAACAGGGGAATTTCTCTGGTCGCTTTAAAACGTTTGATGACGAGCGGCTGGTACCCTTTGAGGCCTGGGGAACTTTCGCACGATTTCTTTTGTCTTACTCTATTACGCATTACGCCAATACATCTGTAGAATCAGGTTAGGCAGGTGTCCGGGGGGAGCGTCCTTTGTAAGCTATAAGATTTGAAATTTTACTACGTCAAACACACTCGTAGAAGATTCCTGGCCCGAGATAGACCATTATGGAAATAAGGCAAACATTAACACAGAACTAAATGTTTTTGGCCTATTTCTTGGCATTTTCTCGGGTCTCAGTTTCAGGGGGATACTGAATTGCTAGTCTAGTTTCCAGTCAGACGAAGAATGTCACCGTCTCTTCGATCTAGAGGGATTCTGAGGATATCTAGCCCCACGAGTGTCACAGCCATACCTGGAACAACAACCTTTTGTCAACGCCATTTCCCTCTCACGGGAGTTCAGCTCACGCATTGTGAAATGAGCCAACGCAACAATCTGAAACGTCTATGGCAGTAGTAGTTTCCTACTCGCCTATTGGATTACCAGTCAGGGCATTGCGGCTTCCAAAATCTCAAAACCGCCCAGCATGCCTATAGCAGAATTCCATATCACCCGCCTTTTTTGTGCCTAAACGGGGCACTCAGCCAAACCACAGTCAACCAGCCAAAACCGGATTTAAAGCCAATTCTAGCGCCGGATAAGCACGCCTTGGGATCAATTGTCCTCACGTGACTTCGTCCCATGGTTTATTTCTGGGTCTATGTAGAACTTCGCACTTAGGAGCGGCCAGCAAAGATATACAGCGTCTTCCAGCCCCTCACGCAAATTAGTGTCACCAATGTTTAGCACCAACAAGGAAAGTTTTTTTACAGGCCAAGTCCATCACCCATGGAGTATATCTTTACGTAAAAAGACACTTTCCGGAGCTATTACATTTGGTCCCACGTAAGCAGACGGACTGACACGCAGCTTATTCATTTTGGTAAACCAGAGGTAAATACAGAGTTCCAGCCCCCTCGCGCAATTAGGGGTCACCAAAGATAGCGCCTACATTGGATTTACAGGTCAAGTCCATCACCCATGGAGTATATCTTTACGTAAAGACATTGGAGCTATCCCATTTGGTCCCACGAAAGCGGACGGACATACTGTAGCTCAGTTTTGTTTATTTGGTCAGCAGGAGATAGACAGTCTTCCAGTTCCCATCGCGAAATCAGGGATGCCACCAACAATAGCGACTACAGTGGATTTATACAGGTCAAGTCCATTACCCATGGAGTATATCTTTACGTAAAAAAGACACTGTCTGAAGCATTGTACTTGGTCCCACGAAAACCGACAGACTGGCAGACAGTTTATTTATTTCTCTTTGTGTTCTACAGGTTTTATGAATGGTGATCTGTGTGTGTGGTTGTTGGTGTATATGATTATTGATGAATATTTGAATATTGATGTAATTTTATGTTGTTGTGATGATATGCATTAATTCCATGCTTTTTCTTCGTTAATAAATTTTACACATTTATTAATGCGCTGTTCACGACCTTTCCATCCATATTTGTATTTTTAGCTCTTTACTATAATCTCTATGTATGATAAGAGAAAAGAGAGAGAGCAGGAGATGCTTAGACAGACATAAGTGAGTTGAGGCTTGGAGAGAGAGATCATTTTGGTAAATCTTCTTCCAGGTTGTCTCAAGTCCATCTCCTATTTACACCTTATCTAAAGTGTAATCTATAACTCTGTCAGTCCACTATCCCTTGTCGATTTCACTACAGTTGTCCAACTCGACAAATACTCTACACTCTAACTCAACCACGACAATTGGGAGCCCGTCCGAGATTCTAGAACCCATCTAGTACGACATTTAATATGTGCTCGATCCGAGGATGAATCTTTCACAAGATTCTATCTTGATTCTTAGAGTTTAGTGTTCGGCAGATTATAGGAATCGATATCCCTAGACATAACGAACTTTCTTTTGGGCAGGAAGTCTGAACAGCGTTTTACTCCACAGCAATCATAAATATTAAGTTACATTTATTGTTCATGCTACACATGAGACAGCTGGTAAAGGTTGATGGTACCACTGCTGAGTTTTTGGTTGACAAATCTGACGACTATTGTTGTAAAAGTCAGAAAATTTTTTTTAAGGGTTAATTTTTTTCAGGAGTAGCTCTTTAATCTGAGATAAGAAGCTACAGACAGTCAGTTACTAGCTTGCATTTGTACCAAGGGGGGTGTTCATTTGAATGATAGGGACCAATCCTCCCAATAGCTAAGTACTGACAGAAGTTTGGAAACAAATTTGTTGTATTATGATAATAGGATGCTCTAGGACATGTAATGGACATTGATGGAAAAGATAAATTACTGTCATTTAGTTCGTGTTTCACGCACTTTAAAAAAGGGGGCACTTGTCACGTGAAAGATAATTTATTTTACCATCTTGTCCATAATTTGATTACTCCTTTAAATGTTCTGTTTTCCGAGACATTTTGTATTTTCTTTTTCTTTCCTTTTCTACCTTTGTGGCCAAACTTTCTCACCCTCTCAAACCCCACCCGAGGTTGTTTACGCTGGCCAGCTGCGGTCAGCTAACGCTAGACGTAATGTTATCTAAACGCACCTGTTCGACCAGAGAAACATTTCTCGGTCCGCTTTAAGTGTTAGAACGAGCCAAGACGGTTTCTGTGAAAGAAACGGTTCGTTAGCGGCGGGTACCCTCTGTGGTCCCAACAGGGGAATTTCTCTGGTCGCTTTAAAACGTTTGATGACGAGCGGCTGGTACCCTTTGAGGCCTGGGGAACTTTCGCACGATTTCTTTTGTCTTACTCTATTACGCATTACGCCAATACATCTGTAGAATCAGGTTAGGCAGGTGTCCGGGGGGAGCGTCCTTTGTAAGCTATAAAGATTTGAAATTTTACTACGTCAAACACACTCGTAGAAGATTCCTGGCCCGAGATAGACCATTATGGAAATAAGGCAAACATTAACACAGAACTAAATGTTTTTGGCCTATTTCTTGGCATTTTCTCGGGTTTCAGGGGGATACCGAATTGCTAGTCTAGTTTCCAGTCAGACGAAGAATGTCACCGTCTCTTCGATCTAGAGGGATTCTGAGGATATCTAGCCCCACGAGTGTCACAGCCATACCTGGAACAACAACCTTTTGTCAACGCCATTTCCCTCTCACGGGAGTTCAGCTCACGCATTGTGAAATGAGCCAACGCAACAATCTGAAACGTCTATGGCAGTAGTAGTTTCCTACTCGCCTATTTGATTACCAGTCAGGGCATTGCGGCTTCCAAAATCTCAAAACCAACCAGCATGCCTATAGCAGAATTCCATATCACCCGCCTTTTTTGTGCCTAAACGGGGCACTCAGCCAAACCACAGTCAACCAGCCAAAATCGGATTTAAAGCCAATTCTAGCGCCGGATAAGCACGCCTTGGGATCAATTGTCCTCACGTGACTTCGTCCCATGGTTTATTTCTGGGTCTATGTAGAACTTCGCACTTAGGAGCGGCCAGCAAAGATATACAGCGTCTTCCAGCCCCTCACGCAAATTAGTGTCACCAATGTTTAGCACCAACAAAGAAAGTTTTTTACAGGCCAAGTCCATCACCCATGGAGTATATCTTTACGTAAAAAGACACTTTCCGGAGCTATTACATTTGGTCCCACGTAAGCAGACGGACTGACACGCAGCTTATTCATTTTGGTAAACCAGAGGTAAATACAGAGTTCCAGCCCCTCGCGCAATTAGGGGTCACCAAAGATAGCGCCTACATTGGATTTACAGGTCAAGTCCATCACCCATGCAGTATATCTTTACGTAAAGACATTGGAGCTATCCCATTTGGTCCCACGAAAGCGGACGGACATACTGTAGCTCAGTTTTGTTTATTTGGTCAGCAGGAGATAGACAGTCTTCCAGTTCCCATCGCGAAATCAGGGATGCCACCAACAATAGCGACTACAGTGGATTTATACAGGTCAAGTCCATTACCCATGGAGTATATCTTTACGTAAAAAAGACACTGTCTGAAGCATTGTACTTGGTCCCACGAAAACCGACAGACTGGCAGACAGTTTATTTATCTCTTTGTGTTCTACAGGTTTTATGAATGGTGATCTGTGTGTGTGTGGTTGTTGGTGTATATGATTATTGATGAATATTTGAATATTGATGTAATTTTATGTTGTTGTGATGATATGCATTAATTCCATGCTTTTTCTTCGTTAATAAATTTTACACATTTATTAATGCGCTGTTCACGACCTTTCCATCCATATTTGTATTTTTAGCTCTTTACTATAATCTCTATGTATGATAAGAGAAAAGAGAGAGAGCAGGAGATGCTTAGACAGACATAAGTGAGTTGAGGCTTGGAGAGAGAGATCATTTTGGTAAATCTTCTTCCAGGTTGTCTCAAGTCCATCTCCTATTTACACCTTATCTAAAGTGTAATCTATAACTCTGTCAGTCCACTATCCCTTGTCGATTTCACTACAGTTGTCCAACTCGACAAATACTCTACACTCTAACTCAACCACGACACCCAATGTGGTGACATGTCTGTTTGAACAGCGATCTACCCATGAAAATGCTAAACACTATTGTCCAGCCGGCTCCTTCAACAATAATCAATATACCAAGGTGGTATGTCTGACAATATGCAAAGGGGCAAATAGATATCAAAGAAGTTGTTTGGTTTGGTTTGAAGGATTATCTTCATTGCACAAGCACTACTCCAAAGAAGTTGTACCATGCCCATGTGTGTTTCACCAGATTTCTCACAAAGCAATCTGTGGTCGGCAGGATCACGCCAGTTGTCAGAAAAAGTCAAAAGCGTGTTAAAGTCCAGTGGTGATTAAAAGATTAACTTTAGCAGCGATGAAAGAGCGAATATTGTTGAAAATGCAATAACGGAAGATGGTGAAAAAGAAAGTGATATGACTTGGCGCTCGTTTATCACTGTCGTGGTTGAGTTAGAGTGTAGAGTATTTGTCGAGTTGGACAACTGTAGTGAAATCGACAAGGGATAGTGGACTGACAGAGTTATAGATTACACACACAGAAAGGTGTAAATAGGAGATGGACTTGAGACAACCTGGAAGAAGATTTACCAAAATGATCTCTCTCTCCAAGCAACAACTCACTTATGTCTGTCTAAGCACCTCCTGCTCTCTCTCTCTTTTCTCTTATCATACATAGAGATTATAGTAAAGAGCTAAACAAGTTAATTATGGATGAAAAGGGTCGGGAACAGCGCATTAATAAATGTGTAAACTTTATTAAAGAAGAAAAGCATGGAATTAATGCATATCATCATACACAGCATAAATTACATCAATAATCAAATAATCATCAATAATCGTCAAATATGCAAAATACACCAACAAACACACACACAGATCACCATTCATAAAACCTGTAGAACACAGAGAGATGAAATAACTGAGTGTCAGCCCGTCCGTTTTCGGGACCATATGAAATAGTCCGGACAGTGTGTTACTTGTAGATCCTTCGTGAGGGACTATGCCTACAAAACTGTCCTTGTTGGTACTATCATTGGTGATTCCTCCCTAATTGCGCGAGGTGGGCTGGAAGACTCTATTTACCTTCTGTTTACCAAAATGAATAAACTGCGTGGCAGTCCGTCCGTTTTCGGGGACCAGATGAAATAGTCCGGACAGTGTGTTACTTGTAGATCCTTCGTGAGGGACTATGCCTACAAAACTGTCCTTGTTGGTACTATCATTGGTGACTCCCCCCTACTGGCGCGAGGTGAGCTGGGGGACGCTGTTTATCTCCTGCAGACCAACTGAATGAACTTAGCGACAGCCTGTCCGCTTTCGAGGACCAAGGGAAAAGCTCCAGTAAGTGGTTTTTTCGTATATATCCTCCATCGGTGATGGAATTAACCTGAATAAAATCACTGTATAGGCGCTATCGTTGGTGACTCCCCCTACTGGCGCGAGTGGGGCTGGAACTCTGTCCATAGATGGCTGCTCATACGTGCGAAGTTCTACATAGACCCAGAAATAAACCATGGGACGAAGTCACTTGAGGACAATTGATCCCAAGGCGTGCTTATCCGGCGCTAGAATTGGCTTTAAATCCGGTTTTGGCTGGTTGACTGTGGCTTGGCTGAGTGCCCCGTTTAGGCACAAAAAAGGCGGGTGATATGGAATTCTGCTATAGGCATGCTGGGGGGGTTTTGATATTCTGGAAGCCGCAATGCTCTGGCTGGTAATCCAAGAGGCGAGTAGAGAACTACTACTGCATTTGGTGATTCCAGATTTAGCGTTGGCTCCGTTGCACTGCGTGAGCTTAACTTGGCGTTGACAAAAGGGGTTTTGATTCAGGAACGGGGTTGACGATTCGTGACGCTAGCGGTATTCAGAAACCCTCTAGATCGAAGAGAATATTACGTTCTTCGCCTGACTGGAATCTGCTCTAGCGATTCGGTCTCCCTGAAACTGAGACCCAAAAAGAGACACCGTTTTACTTCAAGCAAATAATAAATTACACTAACTTTATACAGAAAGTTTCGCTCCACTATGGGATTAAATTTATTGTAGTTATTGCTATGATAGTTTAGGGCTGTCTTTAACCATGTCTCCTGTTCCTTAAAAAAAATATCAATTATCAATACGCGCCCGCATAGGCTTAATATCTTTTGTACACCCTTGTAACTGTCATTAAATGTTCTGACAGCAACAATCTACTCCTCTTCTCCCAATCTCAACATACAGGAAACCTAACCTGTAGTTACAGTTAAATGAATATGCTTATTCATCTTACAACATTAAATGAATTTACATAAACAGATTACAGCATTTGGCATTACACAAATAAATCGTATGTCCCCTTGGGAAAATATATTAATATTCCACAAACTGAGTACAAAGAAAATGCAATGCCTAGCTATAATAATACAGTTGTGCCTGAATCATAAGATATAATTATATCTATGCCTAGTGACTGCTTTCTGTGAAAGTTATAGACTAGTGTCTAACTACACAAGTAAACATATCAAATTTCTCCCTTGCCACTAGAAATACTGGTTTCTGCCTTATGCACCGTGTTTGGTGCTTAAAGAATTTATTATTATTACTAGAAATATCTATCAAAAAGGAATAAGTGACTATCTCCTATAATCCAGAGTTATTACCTGCATCTCACTATTCAGTTTTAAAGTGAACAATCCACACCTGGCATTATCTTACAGAAATGACAGTTAATTTTGCTGACTCTTAACCCAATGGTAAGCATTCGTGGACTGATTCTACGCCTAATATCTGTTATTGTAAGTTTAACATTTAACCCATGATAAACCGTAACAGTTTAAGCACCACTTAATAGGCCGTAGACAGCGCTACCTTATCACTGAATAAATTACTAGGAGAAGTCCTCAGAAATAAATTCACTTTCCTAACAGATATATAAAAGCTAACATGAATCTAATATATTATAATTATAAGATATGTCAACTCACCCCGAAAATGACTAGAACATAGGCAAACACATTCTAGTATTGTGTTAAAGTTTGCCTTATCTCATGATGGTCATCTACGGGCCAGGAATATACGAATGTCTTTGTCTATTAAAACCAGTCTACTCTTATAGATCACAAAGGACAATGCTTTGTGGCCCCTTACCCGTGACCCACCATTTTTTTCCCCCCGAAAACCGCCTGGCCTGCCATTTGTCCTACAGAAGTTCAGGACGAAAGAACGTAAGCCTAAGTATTAGGAACAAATGCCAAGATCGTACTAGCGAAAACGTGGTTTTTTTTTACCCCCAGGGTATCTGTCTAGACGGGAAGCAAACAAATCGGAGTAATAAAAAAGGAAAAAAAATGTGACTTGAACACCTCACCGCAGTTTTAGGAGAGAAACCAGGGGAACAGAAACTTCTTCCTTTTTCGCGCTGAAAAATTTTTTCTTTCAAATTGGTAAATTCAGTTCTTTGAAAACTTAAAAAAATTCATGCTTTTCGCACTAAGTAACCCACAATTGTAGAAGGAAAATATGGACCAAGCCAAAAAAAGGGACCTTAGCCACTTATTCCGAAACATTCCACCCCACCATTTCTGGTACCGTGGGGTTTTTTACCTGAAATAACCTTTATATTGGTTAAATTTGTTTTTATTTAGAATATACCAAGCGGCCAAAAACGCCGTGGGGGGGGGGATGAAGGGTTTTTTTCGAGCGTCCTCCACCAGTCCCTTATCCAAAAACTCAACTCTTTTGTACAGATCTAACAAAAGAGTTCTGGGTTTTGTATTATTCAAAGAACTATTAAATCAAAAGAACCTACCTCCCCACCCACCACCATGACCACCGCATGAAAAATCCGGCTAGAGGATGAAAAGGAGAAACTGACGAAGAGACTATAAATACCTATGTTTCCACCACATGGGCACATAAAAAGAAGGCAGAAGTTGAAATATATTTTCTCTTGGTTTAGTAATATTGTATTTATTTTTATGTTGAAAATTGGTATTTCACCGACCCTACCTTTCAACTCTTCTCCACCGGTTAGACAAGGGAATTGCCCCCCGCTGTCTAAAAGTATTCACCAAATAAAAAAACAATTTTTAGGTTTATGAGGAACGGTGTATTCGAAAGCGATCCCCCGCCCAAGACAATGGAACTTTTTTAATCCCCCCCCGAATAGTGATAAGGCTAGCAGCTGGGTACCCTTTTTTCCCTGACCCCCCAGTGGAGTCCCCTATACAAAATGTGTACGATTTACTTAACTATGTGTGCAAAAAGTTAAGATTATTTTTTATAACAGTTTTTTTATTTTTTACGTAAAATTCAGATCGCACGAAGGCGACCCCCCCCCCATTTTTGTTAGACCCTTTTAGGATTTTTTCCAGCAAACACGTTAACGGTCAGGGTGGGTTTCCGTAAGATAAATTCCCAGGTATTTTATTTTATTGTTCACCTGACCTTTTTTAAACCTGAATAGTGAGGAATCCCCTGGTAAATAATCCTAACCCGTCCATTACAAGGAGTATACCCGTTTACTTATCCCGTACCCCCCCTGTAAAATAGTTTCTTTATAGTACACTAGTTAATAAGTTCTAAATTTTATTTAAAAAAACACCATGGCGGTTGCATAAGGCCAGGGAAAACCAGTATGGCCCATGAGGACCCCAGGGAGCAATTTGGTACTCCTAGCGTGATACCCTTAGGACGCAATTTATTTATATTCCCTAACAATGGTTCTAAATTCTGCCTCTATATAAAATGGAGATTTTCATTAGTTTAAACAAAAGATTTTGATAAACTATCACAAAAAAAAGCTATAACAAACACCCGTCAACCAGTCATGTTCTAGATAAAGCCTGCCAACACCATCCCACGCCCCCCCCCCCAAACAAACCGGGGGTTGGAAGGTTTTGGAAGTCATATTCATACTATAGGCATAAGATATGGATATACTTCCCCCATGTTAGTATTTTTTTTTAAATATAAACCAGGCACAACTGATAGGATTAAAGTTGGGAACCTGTTAAAATTATCCTTGTTCTTTTTGTACTGTCATTTGTGGAATCCATATCCTTCAGTATATTTTCCCCCAAGGGGATTTCGATAGTGTGATAATTTGTGTAAAAGGTCCGCCTGTCCCTACGGCCCCCTTAGTGATAAGTGGTAATGCTTAAAACCATGTTAATTACGGTTGTAACGATGGGGGGTTAAGCATTTTATAATACACAATTTAACAATAAACTACAGGTTTAGCGAGGTTACCGTATGTTGAGATTCGGGGATTAGCGAGAGTAAGATTGTTTGCCAGTCCCCAACAGAATGCATTTATCCATGACAGTTTTTACATTGAATGATACAGAAGCCCCTTAAAAATTAGAAACACTATGGTCGGGCCCAATTTTCCTGATAATTGGAATAAAGGGGTCCCCCAGGAACGTGGGGAAATGTTTTTTTTCCAACTTAAAACCTTGAATCTAGTCAAAAAGCATTTGGCTAAGGCCAATAAACCTCCCTCCTGGATAGTGGAAATAGGAAAGACTTTACTGTATCAACCCACCACTTATTTCACCTTCCTTGATAGATTTATATTTTTTTCATAAAAGTGGCAAAAAGGGGAAAATTCAATTATTATGCCCTTACTTGTGGTGGGGCTTACAGTATTATTCAGAAGGGAGAAAAGAACTCTAGTCCCCCCCCCCCTAAAAAAAAAACTTTTCCACAGAAACCAGTCACACAGGGCCCCCCAAATCAGGAAGACCGTAATTTTTATACTCATTAATGTCCCCTTAGGCTCCACAAAGGTATTACGATTTCCTAAAGGGAAAGAACAATGGCAATTTTCCTGTGTATACTCATCCGGCGCAATCGTTTGGAATTGCCATGTTAAGATTAATATGTCCCCCTAAAGCAGTGGACAATATGAAAAACATTTTATTTGGTGTAAACTGTCCCCAAATGCTGTATCCTACATCTTGTTTAAATGGTTAGAAATTTCCCCATTTTTTTAAATGATTTTTGTCAAGATGAAAAAATAAACGCAATATTCCCCCATTGAACTTGGTAAATAAAAACTAACAAGGTCATCCAACGGTTTTTTTTATTCCTAGTACAGTATTGAAAGATGTGGGACCCCCCCAGGAGGAAAAAAGGGATAGTTCTATGCTTTGTCCCAGAAAACCCAATGGATATAATCGACCAAAGCCAGAGCAATGCGGCTCGGATTACTAAAAAGAAAATTAAGCCCACCCCTGTCCCACTGGCCGGCAAGGCACAGAATGCTATAATTTGATCAAAGCAGAATTCCAGGATAGGGAAGTTCTGAAAAGCTAATGCATACATTAGGTTTTTTATTAAAAACTAATATTATATGTTGATATTTTTTTGTGCCTTTATCGGAAACTGCCCTATTGAGAAGTAAAAGTAACTGGGTCCAAGCCCAATTTATTGGGAGTCCTCAGTACAACAGGGAGATAGAGAAAGGACCCGTAAATTAAGCCTAGAGGCCAAAGCACAACATTCATCCCCCCCAAGCTCGAAGAAAAACGGACAATGTCCACTCTATGCGAAATCTAGAGGGTTTTTCAAGAATACTGGTGCCCCTTAGCGTTCCCCATCTGAGTAAGTTTCCCCAAACCCCCGTTGATTCCCTGAAACCTAAAAACCCCTTTATGTTAAAATTTACTGGGTACAAGTAAGTTAAAGCTGATACGAAAGTAGGCAACGGAGCTCCAACACGCCTATGTAAAGATCTGAGTTATCACCCAAATGGCAAATTACAGTAGTTTTTCCCTTACTCGCTGCCTAGTTTGGAGGAGTTACCAGTCCCTCCCCAGAGGCAATATGCCGCTTTTTCCCCATGATAATCAAAACCCGCCCCCCTACCCAGTCATGTACCATATATGAAGATTAAAATCTTCCAAATATCACCCCCCGCGAAGGACTTTTAGTTGTGCCCCCCCCTCCTAAAATCCCGGGGCCCACTTTTCAGCAAATAAACCCACTTACGCGGAGGCTCCATTTTCGCAGTATCTTTTCATTTTCAGGATTTAAACTTAAGTCCTCGAAGCAGAAGCCTAGCCGCGAAAGCCGGAAACATAAGACAGAGGCCCTGGGACTCCAGTTCCGTGTCCTCCTGAAGAGATACTTAATTCAATATTCAGATAAGCCTTTGGTTTTAAAAAATGTGCTGGAAATAAACTGTAAATAAAACACCGTCTGCAAGGACGTCAGCACCCCTGAAGCACAGAGCTCATCCTATGCGAACGCAAAAGGTTGTTTATTTTATTCCCCCCCCCCCCCTTCCCCGCCCCCCCTTCACGCAATCAAAAGTAGACAGTCACCAAAACGATAAAGCACCACCTAACAAAGGAACAGATGTGGTGTAGCAAATCCCCCCCAAGAGCTAGTCAATTCATTTGAACACGAAGGATATTGAGTACATCCGTATAAGACCACTTTCCTGGAAGGAGTACTACAAGAATGAGCAAAACCTATTTTGGATCCCCCCCCATTTGTAAAGAAGCGGATACAAAGGCCTTGGGTCCCGCTTCCCCAGTTTTATTTCCTCCCGAAAATTAACATTTGGGGTTCACCCCGAAAACGGGAAGTATAGAACGTGACTTCCCCAAGTCCCCCCCCATCGCGAGTTTATTTTAATTCATTTTGTGTTGGCCCAATTGGTAACCAAACCCAGATAGCCGACTACCAGAATGGGGGGGAAATATGATCAAATACTAGGTACTATCACAGTTCGCCCCATCCTGCGCAAAATCCAATTAGGGAGGAGAATCAAACAATTATTAGTTTACCAGGGTAAAAAGAAACTACAGTTCGGAAGGAACAGCATTCATGTGGGTAACCTTGGGATGCCCACACCCACGAAAAAACCCGGACAAGAATGACCCTGTGCAAAACCCCCCCCAGCCAAGGACTCAGTAATAATCCACTTATATATTCGGAATTTCAGCCTACTGTGTTTATTTTTTATTTTTCCTACAGGGTTTATTTAATAAAATGGAGGTGATTTTTAATTTGGGATGTGATATCTTGTGTGGTTTTTTTTTGTGGGGTTGTGGGTAATTTGCAATTAATTATTGACGATTATTTGATAGAATATATAATTTATTATATATAGAAAATATTTATGCATGTTGTATGATGATATGCTAATAATAAGCGAGAGTAATTGCCATGCTTTTCTTCTTTAATAAAGATTTACGACCAACATATATTAGAATAGCGCTGGATCCCGACCCTTTTTCATCCTACATAAATTAACTGTTTTAGTTTATAAAGCACACTGGGGTTAGGGGTGCCTCTATACTATAAATCTCATATCCGATGTATGAATAAGAGGGAAAAGAGAGAGAGAGCAGGAGGTGCTTAAGAGAACAGAACACATAAGTAAGATTAAGTTTGCTATGGAGAGGAGAGATCATTTATGGGGTAAATTCTTCTTCAGGAATGGGTTCACAAGTCCACAACATCGCACTCCATATATAAGCAAACGACCTTACTTAGTGTGTGTTAAATCTAGTAAAAACTACTCACTCACATCATTGTCATGATCCACTATATATCCCCATTGTCCGATTATCACGAGCAGTTGTGGGAGTAACCAAAGCTCTAACCAAACAAAAAAGCTCTAAACACACTCCACTTGCATTCCTAAAACTATCAACTATACTCAATCCAACGACAGTGGATCGTTAAAAAAACGAGCGGAAGCCAAAGTCAATATCACTACCTTTTTATATCACTTTCCTCACCCCCCCCTAACACCCCTCCTCCTTCTTTCTTATTTTCTTCGCACTTGAACACTTTCAGGAATCACGTTCTTTTTTCACATCATCTTCCCTACCGTTATTGAGCATTTCTCACCAAGAAGAACACCAAACAATATTCGCTCCTTTCATCGCATCGCTGCTGGCAAAAGGTTAAAATCTTTTATTAAAATCAACCACTTAGGGA